>JABMIG010000111.1:220000-267500 GCA_013187285.1 Cyclotella cryptica
GAAGAAAGGTTCCAAGAATTGAAAGTGTGAGTATGAAAGTAACAGATGCAAATACCACTCCTCCTGACATACCAAGTTGTTTATCACTAGGGGAAGAATGTCATAAGATAGTAAGGACTAAGATGCAGTTATATGTAAACTTTTACCCTAGATCATTCATAAATCTACCAAAAACTTATTTTTTTTAAATTTTAATTTAACCAATATATTTGGAGCCCTCCTCATATTCGTAGATCCTAAATGTCCTATTTCCTATTCCGTTTTTGTTTTTCCCCTATCTAGCAATTTTCTAAAGTTGATCGAGGTATTTTTTAATTGATTTCTAAACTGAGTCCCTTGAGAGGGGGTCATTACTCATTACCCCCTCCCATGGGACGGAACTATTTCTATCGTATTGCCCTATTCTTGATTTGACTCACCCGCCATCCAGCGTCCGTAAAAATCATACCAGCATCTACACTCAATAAACGTACATAAGGACCCAACATGGGAATTTCTGCCTCCCAATACATATTGGCCTCCCACACCAAGACTGCAGCAGTTATCATCAATCTGACAGCGCCGCCCCCACAGCGACATCCTCTGCTTCAATATGATCGCTTGGTTTGGTACAATTCACCATATTGGTTAAGAATTTTTAATTCTCCTTCACACTGACTTTTGTGACATAAAATCATCCCCTTGCAGTGAACAAGGAAATGGAGTGTACTAGGGCAAACACCTTTTTAGTGCCTATTCAATTTTGTACACATTCTTCATGATCTACTAAACAAAATCTTCTGCTGGTACCTATTCAAATTGTTACAAGGAGACAGTTCATCCTGAGCTACTGGGTTTGCAAATTTGGCATGACACAGAAATTCCGGTGAGTAATAACATTGCTAACTTGTTTACAATATGGAAAAATCACCAGAAATGACAATCAACCAAATATGGGACAAACTGTCTATCAGTCAGGGCTTGGTTTTGTCAAGGCTATTCACTTGTGCAGTGGAGATACATAACACTTGGTTTGTGTTGTATTATTTTTGCAATTTTGTTTGCAAAAGAAGTTGATTGATTGTAGTCTGTAATCAGTCCATAATGTAATTATAACTATTGCATGAGTGTTGATTTTGCTTGCATATTATCTTCTACCATCAAGCTTCACAATGCATTTTTAGCAAAAGAAAGTCATCAATCATCGAGTGAAGCTGCATTGCTATACTTCTACATGGATTACTGCTGAATGAATGAGACCAGTGCTTACATCAGTCTACCTGATTTTATAGCTTCCCCATGATGATGGGTGGTTAGATATATATATCCCACTAGGAGTATTAGGAACAACATTGATTTCTATCCTATTATATGAGAATAGAACTATAGGACTTAAGGCTTAAGGAATTTTTCAAATAGGAATATTATGAGGGCTCCATAATTGACAAAACTACCATTACTCAAGGTTTGAAAGTCTGACTAAAGATGACAATAAGTTGGACTTCAGCAATATCCTCCCAACAAAGTTCCTTCGTCATCTCAAAAAATTGCAGCAAAAAAGAAAACTCTCCACATGTTGAGAAGGATGCAAATAAAAAAGCATCCTTCCCCACTCTAGTCAAAGCTTGCCATTTCAGGAAGAAAGGTGAGTCCAAGCTGTAATAGCAAAGATTAACTGCAGAGCAACACAAATCAAGTCCACCAGAAACTCAAACATTCCTGAAGGCATTACACCAGTAAAAAAACGTCATCAGAGTACTACTAGGCAGTAGATCTGATGGTCACTTCATCTTGCATCCATAAGGAACAGCCATGTACTTCCCCCCTCAACTATGCTGATACACATGTCTTTGTTGAGGACTCACACTCAAATTTTATTGCAAGTGTAAATCAGTCACTTGCATTGATACAAGTACTCTAATTATTGCCCTTTGTGCCTTATTCACTTGCGTAGGTTTGTTTTGTACTACAGTCAAGGGTTCCTAACTAGAGAAACATAATCAAAGAGTTTATCACCAGAAATCCTATCATTTCAATGTTACTGAAGAGGGTGCAAATACACTTTCCATGATGCTCACTTCACTTTGTTTTATGTTGATTGTTCCCGCTGGGTAATCTTTAATATCACATAATGTGCTCCATTCTGAGTCATTGGCAAACATTGCTATGTTGATATGGTGTTGGGTTGAATGCACAAGTCATCATAACAACGGTTCCATATAAACCAAAAGAAGAAACTGTACCTTGTGGAGAATTGCATAGACATTGGCTACTCAATCTTCTGTGAGACATGAAACCACTATAAAATCTTCAAGAATAAGGAGGAATTTCAAAGACAGTTAATGAATTAAGTAGCAATGATGCTTGGCATTGTCAAATTCAGGTGTTTGAGGAAGTATTGCAGAAGTCAAAAGAAAAGGGAATGGTAAACTCCCACATTAATATTCTTAACATGCAGCATGAGAAGGTCAAGGCTATTTCTATCAACACCATGAATAGATTGAAAATGTCCCAAATCCCATTTGAATATCTTAAGTATGAAGTACAACATCGCAGGCAGACTTGAAAGTGTTTCATATCTAAGGCTCAAGTCTCCCTTGCAAAATTGCTATCACCATTTAATTTCATTTTCCGGGGGTAAACATGAAATCGTTTTATCAGTCCCTTATCGTTGCTTCTTGGATTTCTTGAAAACTTAACTTCACACAGACAAAATGACAATAAGCACTATAACAGTATATATTTTTCAGCGTCTTCCTGACACAGAACCTCCTCCTTTTTGCTTTTGAAACCAATTTTCTGGATCTTCAATTTCAATTTGGCATGCTGTTTCTCTTCCCACTTCTCCTTCAGAACTTCCATGAATCATGCGCTTAATTATCATGATGACCTCATCTACATTCCCCCCGCATGCAATCACATCAGTTCTAAAGGCCTGCGCGTCAAACTTGATTTCGTCTATCAAATTCATGCCAATGATCAATCTGTCAATTTCATTGTTTTGGATTGTGAAACTCCCGTCGTTATCAATATCCAGCACCAGAGAAATCACCTCTTCTAGCACCTTATTTTTGAGCACATGCTTTCATGTCATGAAAAAAAAACGTTAAACTCAAGTAGAGTTCATACTGACATCGAATGAAAAACATCACACTTAACACACCCTCATCCCCTCATTGATTTCTTTATTCTGTCGAACGAGATCAAGCAACTCGTTGATTTGGGTTCCCTGCACTTCTGACAACTCCTTCAATGCCATCTCTATGTCTTGCATTCTAAATAAAGTGTAAGTATTAAGAAATTTCAAAACAATGCGCAGTGCACTAACAGTAGCCAGTACTCATGAAGCTTGCGACACACCTTCGAACTTCCGATTCTAAATCGTCGATCTCTGCACTGAGAATATCATTCTGTTCTGAAAGGCGCCCCTGTTGTTCCCTGATACCATTCAGCGCCGCACGAAATGCTGTCATGAGAATAGTTAGGGGAACGGGGAAAAGTAAAAAGCGTGAATGCAGCAGTCTCGAGATGGATTGGAACATTCAAACTCACTGTCTTCTTTGGTGAGCTGTCTCTCCTTGTAAATAACAACAGGCGAATTCACAATCCCAAGTCCGCTACTCGCATAGGTACAAGCTTGCCCTGCCTGCAGTGTCGCATTTTGCCCCTGCCAAACCTTTAGAGCCGCCCCCTTCGAATATGTCAACGATATATTAACAGCTTGCATAGCGACTGTGACGGAGCAGAAAGCGGGTCAGCGGGAAACTCAACAGAACGTAAAAGACGGGACCTTAACTTACTATTTGCCATACCCCCGGCTCTCAACAACCATTCCTTAGCACCGGCAGGTTTAGCGGGCTCTTGGTTTGCGTTGACAGCGCCTTCATCTCTGTCCTTTTCGGGCTCATCGAAATACTCTAATTCGTTATCCATAGTAGTGATCTCAAATTTGTTGAATTCAGCGTAATGAATGTTCTGAACTAGTGACGGTTCAAAAGACAACGCAGGTGAGCTACTTTTACTACGAGCGACATCGAATTCGATGCAACATACTCCATCGTTGAGTTGACCTCCGCTATTCCTCGCTCTAAACTCTCGAATCAAAAATAGGACAGGATGGAAAGAATGATGTCTCACACCTGTCGTAAACAAAATACCTAGTTTATTGTAATAATGTGTTGTGTTGTCGGTGATTCGTGGCGTCTTGCAGCAATAATAATATATAGTCGTCTATCCCGCACCCCCTCTCTCATGCGACCGTGTGGTTCTGTTGGTCCAATTCTCTTAATAATTTTTGGAAGCAGATGCTTTACAGACATGGATCAATGAGGATCAATGTACCGTACAATACTGATGGTACCGTACGATACTATCTATCAATGTTCCAAAAAGCCACCGGCCCCGTGCTGGAACTGGGACCAACTTTTCGCCCCGTGCTGCAACTTCTTGGAAAACCTGTTTTTTGGCAATAAAACGATTCCAAGTAACACCAAGTGGTCTTTTTTTCTCGGAACGGAGAAAAAATTCTCCGTCCTACCGTCGGTGCAAACCCAAGTGAACCCAAGTCATGCGGGAATGAATCAAGAATCCACAATTACCTGGTTTCGGTGAAACCGAGTGACACCAAGTGAAACCGAGTGAGGTCAAAGGGGAACCGAGTGACACCGAGTGACACCGAGTGACACCGAGTGACACCGAGTGACACCGAGTGACGTAACACCGAGTCCGAGTGAAACCGAGTGGCACCAAGTGCGTCCTCTTTACAATACCGCTCTCTCTACCTCTAGTGAGAGTGAAGCCCAACTGCGAGTCCACCAAAAACCAAAAACACAGTGTCCACCAAAACTAACGCACCAAAACACACTTCAAGTCTAAAGCACACCTTGCGTCAGGCTCCACAGTGTGCGAAAACACACCACAGTACGCGCAAACAAATTCCAACAAGCAAGAGAGATGCTTAAATACCCTGCTTGTGCGACCCCGCATCGCAACTTAAACAATGTTCAATAGGATTGGTCGTAAGACTGCATTCGGCAGTAGCTCCAATGACTCTTCTAGATCTCTGTGAAAGCTACTTTTTCATTTAAGTTGGCGATTCAAATCCTTTCTTCATCTGAAAGGTCTTAGTCATCACTGTCTGATGTTGTTCGTGGTTATTCACAGAAGTCATCTTGCGATGTGGGGTCCTCTTCTTCGTCTTTGTCGTCGACGTCGAACCATTTGGCTGCATGGCATAAAAAACTATCTCAAGATGAAAAAAAGCAACATGTCACTGTGCCGCTTGAGATAGTTTGAGAGCTGCTTTTGGGAAATTTGGACCCGGTAAAATTTGCTCAAGATAACTTACCAGCTGAAGATGTTGCTGCAATGCCCCATCTCAAGAGAGATCAACACCAACAAAAAGTTGATCTAAAACATCATCGTATCTGTACAAGGGAAGACGTCCTTTTGGTAGGGCTGACGTATGCTGGATTTGAAGGCGAGCATCAAAATGTGTGCCGTAAGACAAACATCGAGCGCTTTTATGCTTTCTACAAACTTCTACTGGAGGCCATTCTTGACGCAAAGAATTATTTTGATGAATATGATGACAGTATTACTTTTGAGAGGTTTCTGTTCTCGCTTAACTTTCTCAAACTTTGTAAGTGCCAACCATTTCTCATCAGTTTGTGCTTTGTTGTAAAGTTCTAAACTGAAATCATTTTTTAGATGATACTGAAATGGTACTAACGGGCCGTTGGGGACTTCACGAAGATACACTGCAAGACAATATCTGGAAAACACTTGGAACAATACAGGAACATAAAAAGAAGTTGATCAACTTTGATACAGACGAGTTCAAACACGATGAGGTTCATGTGATGTCAGTTGACTGTATGAATTATTTGATTGAGGAACCACACATTCAACCAAGTACAAAGTGGTTTGATCCAAAGTCAAAGTTGGCAGGGTTTAAGTATGAATATGCCATCCCATTGACTCTCAAACGGGTGAGTAATTTTGCTTATTTGCATACATGATTCTTCCAACAAGCACCTCAATTCAATTTTGTAGCAAACTTGTATTTGGTCAAATGGCCCCCACCCACCGGGGGATGTAGGAGTCGCTCATGATGGGTGTTTGTTTCGGGGCGGAACACTTGATCAACCAAAAAGCCTGTGGAACAAAAATAGCCTCTACCATAAAATACCCCCTGGCAAAAAAGCTATAGGGGATTCATTGTACAGTGGAATGCCAGACAAATGCACTGTTGCTGTGGAAGGGCATAATAACTTGGTGCATAACATGATTAATAGAGCAAAAGCCCTGCAAGAAAACTACCACGGAAGGATGCAAGAGTTCCATGTTTTAAAACATCGTTTTTGCCATGGAAATGCATCAGTTGAAATGAAAATGTCAAAGCACAAATCTTGTGTTGAATCAATTCATGTCCTGTTACATTTTGATTCACAGCATCGGCCGTTAGGAGACTGGTGACAGCATCTAAGTTTTTGGTATCATGGTGACTTATGTGTTTGTAATGAGTTAAGTGATAATTTTTGTTATTTACTAGAACACTTGACAATGTACGAAATGAACCCTAATAGTTTAGACCAACCTTCTAAAAACAACTCTGCACTTGTCCTTCATTTGTTGTTAGATAACAGGCTATTAATTTTCGAGATCTCATCTTTCAAATGTGCATTCTCTTCACACAGTCTTTCGACTACCGACCCATTGCTGTATGTCATTGTGAAATTAGCCCCCAATGTATGCAGGTTTTGTTGGGGTGTGTCCCCCATGGATAATATGGCATTGGCGGAAGGAGGTCGGGTGGATAAAGTGAATATTGATGATACATGGGATGAGGAGTGTAGACTACTCCTCTCTCGGTGCCCTTCTTTTTCAATGTATGATCCTTTGCTCTCATTCTACTTTTCTTCAAACTTTCAGTCTGCAACCTCTTTCTTTCCTGTTTTCTCAGCTCAAAAATTCTTGGGCAAAAGATGATGAAGCGGCCCACGAGGTCCATAATCGCAACATTTGCCCATATGCCAACCACCACAAATACTTGCCATTTTTTGACAACTGGGACTATAATAACAAATTTGATCTTTGGCCGGCTTCTTTTGTGGTGTTTTTTGGAGATGACATGATGCTGATGCCAGCAATGATAGATTGTCATCATTACATGCTCCACTTATGGCTGCAACTGCCTTTGCTCCTACGTCGTCAACCATAGTCGCGTCACGATGATTGTCCTCTCCTCTTTTGTCAGACTCATACGTAAATGAGGTCAACACACAAGCAGCTTCATTTACTTCTGCCTCAAAGGTGATTTCAGGAAGAGGAGACTTAGGATATTCATCACCAGCCACAATGTATGAGTAGTGATTTTGTGAGTATAGAATACATAACACATTTCTTGTTGGATACACTACATGACTTGAATGGTTCTTCTGCTTTGGTCGACTTC
The DNA here is from genome assembly GCA_013187285.1 of Cyclotella cryptica. Lineage (NCBI taxonomy): Eukaryota > Bacillariophyta > Thalassiosirophyceae > Thalassiosirales > Thalassiosiraceae > Cyclotella > Cyclotella cryptica. The sequence goes on from JABMIG010000111.1 coordinate 227,436, forward strand.
GAAGTAGCACACCACTATTTTGGTACCAATAGAATTCTGTTTCAACATCCATCATAGCTGCCGAAGTCTTTCTTCCCTTTTTCATGCTTCGTGTCTTCGTTGGTTGTGAATGAAGTGTGTAGACAAAAATGTTGACCTTGAATCGTCTCGATACAATGAAGAAAAGATCATCCCCAAACCACTGGTCTTTTGTTGCATGTTGGTTGGGCTTGTATTTGCTTTTTAAGCTCTCCAATCTTTTGAAGAGGTTGCGGTGAACTTGTTTGTTGTCAACTCCATCTGCAGCAAACAGTCCATTGCCACTGCTTTCATATTCATCACAACATTCTAACCCAAAATGAAAGATTTCATTTTGAAAGCGGACAATGCTATTGCACAGATTTTAATCCACATTGTCGAGGTCAAGACGTTTCAAACCTTCCATGCATGCATGAAAGCCACATTTTCCATTTGCAACAACCGACCTAATTGCTCCAACCTTAAGAAAGTGCGGCGCCCTTACCCATTGGTTTTTACAGGGATAAAAGTCACCAGAATCGTCACTAAATCCTTTGGAATAGCAAACATCAGCATTGATAATGATTGGGTTGCTGTCATTCATTAGATAACAAGAATGCAGGAGGGAGGGGGGGGCAAATGTAAAATGGATGTTGAAAGTGTTGCGTTGGGTCAAGCGCAAGCATCTAGAGCTGCTATGAACACAACTGGAAGGAAGAGGGCACAATGGGACTCATCAAATTTTGTTTTTGTTCTCAGTGATGTGGTTTTAGTGCCATACATATTTACGAACACAACCCAACCTTTCAAAGTTGACTTTGCAGAGCTGTACCAAGATAAGGATCTTTCAAAGTTGACTTTTGGAAAACACTTCCAAATATCCAAAGTTGTCAAACATCCAACTTCAGGAGACATCTCAGCTAACATCCAACTTCAGGAGACATCTCAGCTAATGTCCAACTTAAGGAGACACCTCAGCTTGTCTACAAACGTACCATAGAGATGATATTCCCTGTCTGTTTTTGCGATTTTACCTCCTTGGAAGCTGAAATGATTTGAACTGTTTGCGAACCTATCAAATTTGACCTTGCACTGTCTCTCACAGTCGACTTGCTCAGGACGATCTAAGCTTCTGGAGATAAGTTGACTTAATTCAACTAACTATTGTGAGTCCCCCATCCCTTCAAAGTTGACTTTTGGAAGATACCGCAGAATTTTTACCTTCCAAAGTCCTCAAACATCAAATCAGGAGACATCTCAGATTGTCTATCTAGCTGATATGCCCTGTCCATTTGCAAATTTCCCTACCAACTTCAACGGTTTGAGTCAGACCGTAAAGTTCTTTCTTTAATGACTTTAGGGGGAAGGTCAGAAGAATTACATAGTGAGTGATATGTTGTGAGAAATCATAGTTTGTAGAGAAACAATATTAACTTCTCGTTTTAAGCAGGCCGTTTAAAGTCTGTATTGGTTCCTGACTTTGCAAACAAGCATTCAGGTACATTGAAATCGGCCACAGCAATTTTGGATTATCTCTATTTACATCCAAGCCATGCTCCATGGGAGACAGGACCTGGAATTGTTCTCACTGCTGATTCGTGTTACATCAATCCAGTTCAACTCAAATTTGAGAAGCCAACCTACCTGCGTCAAAGTTTCAGTAAGACTGCCACTGGTGTAACTTCAAGTGTCACGCAAATAGACACCGTTTCACATATGGCACTGGAAGTGGAGTTATCACACATGGGACAGCATCAAGGTAAATTCATTGTTTTTGTTGTGTACGTTTGAGAATTTCCATTGGTTAATCATTTCTTCCTCATAAAGTTACTTAGTTTCCAGAGATTGGACAAAAGATATGGATATAATTGAAAAAGCCATAATGATAGAGATAAACGAAGTTTTTGATGAGGATGAGTCTGTAAACTTGCGAGTGCATTTAAATGAATTAGAAGTTTTCTCATATTTTGATAAGAAACTATCCGTTTTCATGGAGACCAAAGGTACAATTCAAAAGGAGAATTCATGGAGAGACAAAATTCTCAACAAAAGCAATCTTTGACTTGTATTCTGGCTATTGGAGATTCGAGGAGTCTTCTTTTTCAGCTCATGAGACGAAGAGCAAAAGAAGAGAAAGGAAAAGGATTCGTTAAACTTAACGTTGAAGGTGCATCCAAAGAATTGAAGTTGTCTAATGGATCTCTGGTTTTCTTGCATCCAGATGATGAACAGGATCAACAAAGACTTGAATTTGACAAGGAATGTCTTACATTTTTTTCACCACAGAAGTAAAGGTGTCGAGAGTGATGCTGGAATGTTGTTTGGTCTGGTTTTTAGATCATGCTGTCATGTTAAAGAAGTGTCAAAGAGCACTGGACAGTTGATAGAAGCAGAACATAACATTGGGTTGCTACAAAGAACTAAGGGGAAACTTGAAGATTTTTTCGCAGGAAGGACCACAACAAAAGATGGAATGACAAAGGACCAAGCAGCAAAAAGTTGTCATGATCTCTAGAATAACATTAATTTCAGATTAATTTGCACAATCAATACACATATTGTGCGTGAATGGGATTTGGTGTTGGTGGCAAGTTGACCGTCCACATGTCTCACATTGTCGTCGTCTTTGCAGTTTGAAGAGTCCTTTGTTTCCTCTTCATACTCTTCCATAAGGCCTCCAAGGCCGCCAATGGTTCAAATGACGGCCAAAACGCCTTGCCGCCAATACAACGCCAAATCCAGTACACGATACAATCAATGTTGCCAATTTTGTACATGTATCTTCGTCGTCTTCCTCCATCACCAACTCACCATGACAAATACCCTCCAACAGCAGCGACAAATGCTCGACTCCCTCCGCTCTCACAATGGTGGCTATAGCAGCAGAAATGGTGTCGCCAATGACGGGTTGTTCTTATTCATTCTCCTACCATCCAGCTCATCCTTCCTTGGGCCGACTGGTTTGCTTCGTTGGTCCTCTCGCTCAGTAATGGCTAGGCAAACCTCTCCCACTTCATTGGTGCCTGCGGATACTTTCGGCTGATTGTTGCATCCTGCCTCGTCACATCTTGTCAAGCCTTCTTCCCCGCTCTCTAGCCATGACTTACTCGCCTCCTTGTCTTCCCAATTCGAAGGCATCTCTACCCACGGGATCGTCAGCCAAGTTTGTTGCGAGTAGTCACCACCTGATGTGATGCCTGACACCCTCCCCTCCAATGATTGCCTTGCTGCTTCCATTGCTCTCAAACTCAAGAGCCTGTTGACTCCTGCCTCCGCAGTCGAGCTATATCTATACGCCAAGGCCGGGCCCAGTGAGGAGACACCATGCGTCTCTCTTTGCTCCGGCCTTGACCTCCGAGCGGGGCGTCGCTCTGTAGTCATCGGATAATAAAGTTTGGGTTAGGTGGCACTGACGGCGGAGTTATCATGACGACACAGTTGACGCGTCAACGGCGAAATAGATGTTGGTGGCTGTTTTTGAGGGATACGATGGAAACGGTGGTGATACTTACGAAGGCGGCTGACACGCGATGGGGATCGTCCATGGAGTTGAAATTGAGGGATTCCTCCCCAGATGCGTTGGGATGCGGAACTTCCAATGGTGCTTGGGTTTGTTTTTCATATTGCTGCGTGGGGCCGCGTTGGCTAATACAACGTGCTGTGGCCACGGTGGCCCTTGGCTTGCACCAAGTGACACGGAGTGACACCAAGTGAAACCAAGTGACACCGAGTGAAACCTAGTGACACCGAGTGACGTGACACCAAGTGACGTGACACCTAGTCCAAGTGACACCGAGTGACACCAAGTGACACCGAGTGACACCGAGTGCACTCGGTTACTCCGGTGCGAACAGCCAAGAACACTCAGATCACGACTGAGTGAACCCAAGTAAGACCAAGCCGGAGAAACGGACTAATATCAATATTTTCCTTATCCCCGAAAACCCAGGCACGACTCGGAGTGACACTGATTCCGTAGTTTTCAGGATGTTGCTGGAACTGGGATGCGGACAGCCCCGTTGTGGCACTGGCCATCAAAACACAATCTGGTGATGATTTGGGGACATCTCTTGGTTGAAGTAGAGCCGTAGGAGTACCCGAACGCAAAATTCTGACAGGCTGTTCCGACATAAGTAGATCGGCCATTGGATCTTTCGCATTCACTTCATCGTCATCACGTGGATCTTTCACATCGCCCAATGCACCCATCCGAACTGCAATCCAACGCAGTACAATACTTGAGAATTGCACACCTTCGCTCGCGTTTTTTGGCAAACCCAGCACACTCGCAACCATATATTATTGCCACATATAGCGCTCACTCCAGTTTTTTTTTTCAAACTACATACTTATGTACCAACACTAGTGCCAATTCGGGAATCCCCAAACTGGCACTAGTGCTGGTTTGGGGCGCCCCATGGTGGCTCTAGTGCCAGAACAGGGCTAGTGCAAATTCGGGGTTTCGAGATAAAAGTCCAGTTCCAGCGCGGGGCGTCCAGTTCCAGCACGGGGCACCCAGTTCCAGCACGGGACATGTCAATATCTCATTTTTGGTCCCAGCTCCAGCACGGGGCGCCCCGTTGTGGCACGGTGCCACAATGGGGCTGTCGGCGTCCCAGTTCCAGCACGGGGCGAAAATGCGGTCTCAGTTCCAGCACGGGGCCGGTGCATTTTTGGGGCCCAACATATATAATATTGTATCAACTTCTTCTTCATATTAATATCCCAGTTCCTTTTCTCACAGTGTGTCACTATGGTATAGTAATTGATAGATGTGACAAGTAGTAATCTCAGCACACATCTCCCTGACTATGAGATATTATCAGTAAAGGTTTTCTCCTGAGAAAAAGTGAATAACACCTCTATGAGTTGAAGGGTTTTGGCGAGCGCCCACCCTGTTTGGCTCAGATAGCTCGTCGCTCTCTCTCTAGAGACGGTCGCTCTTACGAGTATAAAAATTTCCATTTTTGTCGAGCTCCAAAATTTAATTTGTGATGCTTTCGCTCAACTCTTGACAGCTCCACACCGATCCTCAGCAATGAAGAATTATACCAATCATCTATTCCTAAACCGGAGGACTGATTCGGTCGTGATCGCCGTGGGAGGCTTGTGGTACGCCTCATGTATAACTTTTATTTACAGTACCGACTGTCAGTGAAATCTTCCATAATGATACGACTGCCAATATTGCAGGTCCTGGCAGCAGTATTCACTGCCGAATCTATCAGACATCGAGATCAACATCGAGATCTAAGCAAAAAGGAAGAACGCGAATCTGATCCACCCACAACGTTTCCTGCTGTCTCTCCAACTGCAATTCCCACATTATCGCCAATGATGCAAGAGAGACCATCACCAATGATGTCCCACGAAAACTCAAAGCCAAGTGTTGAAATGTGCGACCAAAAAGATGCAGAGAAGCTTGATATTTGCGCTGAATTGTTCGATCCGTCCCTTTCGCCTTCAACTGCACCTTCTACGATGACATCCCCGGAAATGATCTTGAGTTCTACTTCGTCTACAGAAACCCAGGGAATCATTGAAGTACTCAAAGAACATCCTACCAGTAAACCGACAGAAAATGACCGCATTGATGTCATTGATTCATCAGAGATGACAAATTCCTCAGCTAGTGGTCTCAGTGGTAGGGTCAAGATCGAGCTTAGTTACTTTGACATGATCATCACTATTTGTTCTAAGAGCCAACGAATGCGAAAATCAAATGACAGGTTAGATTCTGGTAGCGGAAGGATTGCTGCCACAAGTCAATACGAACACGCCGCCGTCCGACGGCATCTCCATGAAGTCTACAGAAAGTCATTTCCTAATCCTATGATATCCTTGAATTTGACATTTATTGATACAGGAGAGAAGAAAATGTCCGAGATGATTAAGAAAAGTTGCAAGTTCTTTGGAAGCACTGTGTTCGAAAAGGTTGACGGTGCTCCAGATCCTACAACCACTGACTTAGACATAGTGACAAGTCGTGCCTTTATTGACGCCGAGAAAAGAATGTTCTTGGATATGCTTGAGGCGAACAATACGGCGGTCTACGGTGATTTAGTATCATATGATGTGATAGTCCGAAAGCTGGCACAGACAACTGAATGCAATTCTACGATTTGCCGGAGCGAACCAGTTGCTCTCAAAGATGATGAGAACGTGAAAGATGCGTTGCGGATTGTTGGAATGATAACTGGTGCATTTGCCATTTGTGCAGTGAGCGTAATAGTTGCCATTCGCAAGAAACGATTGCATCAATTTCTACAGCAAAAGAACGCGTACGGAAGATTCGAATCACGCGGAAATATGGTACATGGTTTTAGTGGCAGCAACATCAATGAGGCATACATGGATTCGGCATCAATAACATCTAGAAGCGTAGGGGACTCTGTTCTTCAGCTGAACGTCCCGGAAGAAACTTACGATAGCTCACGAGACTTGCCAGTGAATGTAGAAATTGTTATCCCAGATGACTTCAAACGAGCACCGATGTTTGATTGTTTGGCCGGTGACGGCACTGTTAATTCCGAAATTTGCGAGGTCGTGACAAGCTGACAAAGGTTGTATATATTGAATAATTTCCTTGCACACCGAAATTCATATGTGACAAAAGAATGATTTTGATCTCCGAACGACTGGTGTATCAAAAAGCTACAAATGCCCGGCAGAACAATCCGATTTTCTATGACACAAAAGTAATTATGATGTCTAACATTTCTCTATGCATATGCACAATTCAATAACCTTAACATGAGGTAAAATATAGAAGATTGCTAATATCAACATCCGCACGTCATCAGTTTTTGGGTTGTTTTTTTCTCGGTGTCGGACTGAGCGATGGCGAAAGCGTTGGCTCTAATGACCCGAAGACATCGTCTGTATCAAAAGGTGCCTCAGGGAGACGATTTACGAACATGAAAGTATCAGCCCTCAATATTGGATCGTATGAAGAACCATAGACAGATACAGCCCCATCACAATTTCCCTCTCGATCAGGATCGGGATACACAGTCAACGCTGATGAAATACCTGCTCCCCAGCATAAAGAATTAACCAATTGTCCGCCAGTAAAGTACCATTGCGTCCCATAGTCTGCACCGCAGTCCCTCAACGTAACTATTCCATTCCTACAAGCTTGCGCTAACATATCAGGGGTGTCTCCGTATTCAAAGTCAACTGAAATGCAAAGCCCAGTCTCGTACGATTCAACCATAACATAAGATCCATCAGAGTGAACCTTCCACCATTGGGACATATCGAAGGGTCCACTGCATCTCGAGAGAGAATTAACCATCTCGAAGTTTCTGTTTGTGTACGAGCTCACGCAGTAGCCGGGGCACGAAACCGGAAGCAAGTGGAACATCTATTGTGTTGTGAAGGTTAGACCGCAAAGATGAGGAAACGTGACGAAATTGCTACGTACGTAACAAGCTAAATGGTGGAAAACGTTCTCACGTCTAGATCTGGGTCAAAGTCTATTGCATCATCGTTGTTCCATTCTCCATTCTTCGATGATTTTCCACCAATGCTACCCTTACCGCCTTTGCTGCCTTTCCCACTCGACCCCCCACCCCATCGTTCCAGTCGTGTGCTGTATCTTTCCTGTAACTTACGGCGGGAATATGGCGTGACATTGCCTCTGTGTGACTCAAAGAAATCCTATTTGTTCCGGGTGCAGCAGGTAAATGTCGAAACGAATTTCGTCAGCATCATTTACGTGATAATCTTTTGCTTAAATTGTGATGAAGCGCAAACACACTTACTTTCGTCGATGCTATAAGATCACGTGTGCTCAATTCGTCTAATTGGGAGGTCCCTTCTACTATCGCAACGCCAGTGGAAAATGCAAATATCAGTGACTTCATGGCTTACATCTCTTATCTCGTTAATCTGCTCAAGCAATGAAATGATAATTCATCGAGGTCCGATTGAGAATGAACTTCGTTGATCGCACTGCCCGTTCCTTCTAGTGTCCGTGTTTTTTTCTGATATGCGCTTCCTTGGGCTCATAATTGCTTATTCGGCGCCGCGGCAAGAGGAACGCCGTGATTTTAAAACATCGCTGTCATTATTATTATTTGTGACGGTATGGTACCACCCATAATTCGGAGATTGCATCCTTTAGTAACGCCAACCCAAAAAATCGTACTCCTCTGTTGAAGAAAATTACAAGGAGCCGCTTCAAGATTTTTTTAGCATCGGTGGAAGCCTGCAAACTGCAACAAGTCTTCTTTCGTTAAGAAAGATAACAGGGGTTCCTTGTGTCTTGGTCATCTCTGTTGTTGCTCTCCTTGGTTTTCATGTAACAAACCATAAGAACCCCAATTGTAATGATGACACGGTACATAGTGCTGTCACTTTTCAAAATGGGAGGTTTTGTTTGAGCAGCAGAGGATTTGCGACAAATCATAGACTTGGTAGTGTCATCCTTGTCCTGCTGGGCCTCGAGGTGATTGGCCACTGCTCAGCCCGGATCTTCATCATTGCATAGCTTTTGTGGAATAGATATCGATCGCAACTTGATTCATGAAGGCCTCCTTGTAGTATTTTGGAATATTGACCCAAGATCTTCCTCCAAAGGACTCAACATCAGTTTCTCCATCATTGAGCACTATGTGTTCAATCTGGCACTTCTTGGCTCATTCCAATTCTTTCACTTTATTTTCTTTTGCAGTTTGTTTCACAGCAGCCAACAAAGACTGTGATGATGGAAGGATAGTGCCATGATGCGGCTGATGTTTTGTGCATCGTTTTAGACCTTCTTGTCTGCCAATCTTGATGAGGGACGATTCAGTGGTGGATGAATTGTTTGCGGCAGATTTGGTTGGTTTCACCATAGCTGCAGTTGGTGATGACGGCAGTGATCCCCGGCATTCATGAAAGCATTGATGCAAGATGCCGTCGCTGACAAAGACCGGCCCTGAGTAAGAAGCTCCTTCGCACAAAAGGCATGTGGGCACTCCACGTTACTAACATATTTTCCCTCCTAATTTTAATTACATGGGATATTCCTAGATATCAGTAGCTTTTACCTTTGCTACTGAAAATTAGTGTACTTTGTGTGGTTGTCCAGGGCGTGATGTGTGATGTCCATGCTACACTATAAAAATAAACACCATATTAATTAACCAATCATGAGGAACCCAGCTGGCTTCGACTGCTGTTGTTTCTCCCATCACGTGCTCCCTGTCCACCCCCCTGTGCCACCTTCCTCCATCCCAGTCTCCACTACCGCATTGATTGACGCGTCCGCATCTGTCCTCTCATGACCCGCTGTCTCCGTACTCTCGCAGTCTCCCCAAACTTCAAGGGGGTTGATGTTGTAGGTTTTGGATGGAATTCTGAAAGGAGTGCTGTCCCCCTTCATCCCCCCCGTTTCTTTACCAGGTGACTCGGAACAGCATATCGGGGACATATGCCCCCTAGCGTCTGAAGAATCCTTGGATTACTCTTATGGAAGCCGGGAGTATAAACTTGACCTATTCTCGTGGAAGCGGGGAGTATAAACTTGGCCCACTCTCGAGGAAGGCTGGGAGTTAATTCTAGGCCCACTCTCAAGGAAGGCTGGGAGTTAAAGCTAGGCCCACTCTCGAGGAAGGCTGGGAGTTAAAACTAGGCCCACCACATAAAAGTCAAGTGCAATATATCACCGGAGGAAGACATTCGGGTTGGAGGAGAGATGTGTTCCAAGGTTTACTCAGCTGATTTGTGGCAGCTAGAATTCTATTCAGCTCTCGCTGCTTCCTTCTTGAATCTGCCATGCTTTCTTGAAGGTCGGTTGCATTTGCGTGATCACTGAGACATTTTTTGAATACAAAACCATCCATTTGTAGAAAGTCCGCAAAATCTTTGCCATAGTGATTGACTGTTTCCTCAAAGCAGGGGATGAGAGACGAGTCGAATACATCAGCACGGCCGGATGCTGAAAAGTCAGAAGATACGCTACGAATGAGTCCATGGCCGCCAGCTTCTGAGAGAAGATGGCCACGATGGCGGCGGCGGTGAGAGTGACCACTGACACAAGAATGGAAGCCAAAGACAAAAAGGGACCCAAGGCTGAACGAAAATGTACAAAGCATAAGGAAGTGTGGAAAGGGATTTCGATAATCAGTGATGACACAAAGTTACGACAACCGATGAAAGAACTGAGGTATAAACTACAGTACTGTGCATTGTTCTTGCATCGAAGGCTCTCAAAGTCATCGAAGTTGCACAAAAACAAAAGCACTTAAGCTATTATTATATCCACATCGCATTCCAACAATGAAGGCCATCCCATCTCTCCTTTTCCTTCTTGTCACTCTGTGCTCTATAGCACACTCAAAAAAATGGAAACGTGGGGTGGCCACTAATGCCAAGCAACTGCTCACTAACTTTTTCCAACAGAGGATTGCTAGAAACCCTTGCACTTGGTGTTATTGCGATACCCAAGTTGTTTAATCCATTTACTGCAGGTTGGCAACAATCTGTCATGTACTGTGTCCGTGTCTGCTTTCCACTTTATGTTTTCTTTCAAATAGTGAATAACTATGTTTGCCAATGCACTATGCCTGTTTAGTCACATAAAGTAACAACTGATATCAAAGTTCATAGTAGTAAACCGAATTCAGCAACCGTATTCTCTTTACTCAGTCTTTCAATTGCATGTTAACAGTTATTGTCATCAAAAACCAAAAAGTATTCTTGCTCTGATTGAAATCAGACTCATTGCCTACAGCAAGGTGCTGTTTCCCACATTGGGAAACCCTACAGCTCTGAGCTGTGGTAGCAGCTGTCTGCTCAGCCTTGCCAATCATTTTTTAAAATTTTTCAACTTGAGCATTGGATCATTGTTCCATGCTTATAAACAATTCATCCAGTCAGACTGTCAATATACTCATCAAAGAATTCCATTCTTCAATGTGTTTTTCCATTGGACATATTGGCAAATGCAATGATAAGATAATATCAATTACGTGCCCATGCAATTGGATGAAAGAGATATCATGCATGAGATTTCATGTTGATTGGGCATCGAAACGGCACAATTTGTTAAAGTCCCCCAATTTAAGCAATTCTTCTTTAAACCGCATGGAGGTGAAGATGCTGTTCAACGACTCTGATGACAAACCAACCTTCTGTGGAGATTTTTTTCAGGTGCTGAGAATTCGTTGGGAACATGGTGAAAAAAATCCATTTCAAACCAATTGAAAGGACTGATCTTGCTGATCAAGAAACTTCCATGTCCAATATCACAGTAGGAGGTTTGTCTCCACCTACCCCGACAGGTTTATTGGTCAGCCAACTCCATGTTACGAAGCACCAATGGAGTATCAGGGTGTACCGTCAGTACAACCTGCCACAATGAGTTATCCCCCAGTGTCATTCCATGGGCAACCGATCCCATTTTGTGGACATAGAAGGTTATATAGTGGAGAACCGCCCATATGTTACGATCCCTCAAGGGCCTATCATAATCTCTGATTGACATATCAAGATAGTCGGCATCGACCTATGTTTCATTATTCGTCATCTTTCTACCCATCTCCACTCCAGGTTATCAATATTATCCTTCTTTGTTTCAAGGACACTCGACATTGGGTCATGGTTCTTACTTGGCATGTGGTACAGATGTGGCCTATCAGGCCTGTGCTGCACCATCGCACGCTACTCAGACAATGAATGCAGTGACAATGGATCCTCATGCATCAGCAGCGATTACAGCTATCAATCTATCTTCCGCGATAGAACCAACTGTTTTCGAGCCAACAACCCAAGCTATCAATCCATTTCAGTTTTCAAGCCAGCAACCCAAGCTATCAATCCATCGCCAGTGACAGAGTCTTAATTTTCAAGCCAGTGACTGTAGCTAATCCATCAGCAGCAACAAATCCATCAGTTTTCAAGCCAGTGACCGCAGCTATTAATCCATCATCTGCGACAGATCCATCAGTTTCCAATCCAGTTATTCCATTGCCAGCGACAGAGTCTTCTATTTTCAAGCCATCGACTGTAGCTATCAATCCATCGCCAGCGACAGAGTCTTCAGTTTTCAAGCCATCGACTGTAGCTATCAATCCATCAACTGTAGCTATCAATCCATTGCCAGCGACAGCGTCTTCCGTTTTCAAGCCAACAACTAAACCATCGCCAGCAACAAACCATCTGTATTCAAGCCAACAACTACACCATTGCCAGCGACCGAACCATCAGTTTTCAATCCAACAACTGTGGCTATCAATCCATCACCAGCAACAGAGTCTTCCGCTTTCAAGCCATCGACTGCCGCTATCAATCCAGCGACTGCAGCTATCAATCAATTGCCAGCAACAGAGTCTTCTGTTTTCAATCCATCGACTGTAGCTATCAATCCATTGCCAGCGACAGAGTCTTCCGTTTTCACGCCATCCTGTTTCACAGCAATCGATCCATCCTCAGCAACAGAACCATCTATTTTGAAGCCAGTGACTGTAGCTATCAATCCATTGTCGACGAACAAGCCATCTTTTTTCAAGCCATTGATTGTAGCATTTAATCCATCCCCAGCGACAGAGTCTTCAGTTTTCAAGCCAACAACTGTAGCTATTAATCTATTGCCAGCAATGGAACCATCTGTTTTCAATCCATCGACTGTAGCTATCAATCCACACCAGGGACAGAGTCTTCAGTTTTCAAGAAACCGACCGCAGATATTAATCGATCACGAGTGACCGAAACTAAATCATCACCAGCGACCAAGCCGTCCATTGAGCTCATGCCTAGAACTGAGGCTATCAATCCATCATCAGCACCAGAGTCTTCAGTATTCAATCCAGTGACTGTAGCTATTAATCCATCATCAGCAACCGAACCATCAGTCTTCAAGTCAGCAAATACCACAGCCATGAATCCATCGGCAAGTGCCAAGAGGACAGTTTTAAAGCCAACGAGTTCCACAGCTATGAGTCCATCATTGGCGACAGATTCTTCAGTTTTCAAGCCAACAACGGACGCCAAAGAATCATCATCAGAGACTGATCAATCTTCTTTTGAACAGGAGAATACAGTCATTCATTCATTTACAGTGACCACACCATTGAATCTCTATAAGACAAATGAAACTTTCCATCTGAAATAACATTGTTACCTTTTCGTCACCAATTTCTCATTCATCAAGATCCGATATTCTTCTACAAGAGGAGAGTATACAGACACTTGACAGCCCCAACAGCCATTCTAGAGAGTGTGATCTCAACCCATAATATGTGGATGGAAAACTTGATGGAGTTACTGGCCAAGTTACTGAGTCGTCTGTTCTCAAGCCAAGAACTGCGGCTATCAATCCATCGCCAGCAACTGAGTCTATTTCTTCAAACAAATCTCCATGTGGTTCTCTTCAGATAACTTCATCCCCTTCTCTACTGACAACAAACACGGATCCAGAAAATGTGGAGGATAAAGATCATGCTTTATTGGTTAAGTTTGGAGATGGTATCAGTCAACTGAGGTTTGACAGTACTAGCGAGTTGGCACTTGACCCAGAATTTGTGAATGGACAACTTGATGGAGATATATCTCAGCTTTTAACTGAGTCGTCATCAGCGACTAAGCCATCTTCAATCAAGCCAGCAACTTAGTCACAAGAATCTGGGAAATTGCATTACTCTCGTGACTGGATTAACATGGAACTTTTGAAAATACATGAGGAATGTTGGATCAATGCCATGGAAAGAGCAAAGCTAGAACAAGAACGACTTTGCCTGCAAAGTGAACAACTAGAGTTGATGTTGGACCCAAAGAACTGCCAAGAAATCAGTTCTGTTGTGTCCATACTGAATGTGCGCAGTGTCACCGATTCAGAAAGCAGCCTTTATGCTAGTTTGAAGTCACTCAGTCTCGGGGAGCAGAAAAATGATCCTTGATTTCCAAAATGCCTTGTTAGGTTCATCAACAACCTGTTGACAAAATTTCTTGATGATACCATTCTTTCAACGGTGAAACGAATAATAAAGAATCGTAATCCAACAAACGGAATACGGTTTAATGATCGTCAAGTGATTACAGTTCTTCAACATGCATTAGAGTTAGAGAATTTCTCTGCAGATATGGATTAAAATTTTTGGTTTGTTCCTACAGGAGAACTTCTTGTCAATGGACAATTCCATTTTGAGGCAAAGGTTGATGGGAAGCTTGATATTGCAAAGGATGATGGGTATCCATATTGGAACTGGAGTGTGAGGGAGAAAACAACAACAGACTGTACTTCAAAGTGAGGTTATATCACATCGCAAACTACTGCTATGCATTGAATCTTGAGCAATCAGGGAGGCTTCAAGAACACCAGCACTTACTCAAATACTCTGCAAGGGTTTATGCAGGTCTGAATGCGTCAGAGGTTATGTAACAGATGGATTCCACAAAGACTAATTGTAATCGATGATGCCAACATGCTCTTGAATGCAGTAATAACTCAAAACGCCGAGAGTTCTGTTACAGACATGAATGCAAATGTCACAGTGTTTATCTCTGTCTCCATGTATGTGGATGTGATCAGTGTTACGGACAAGAGAATGACACTAAGAGATCGAAGTGTTCTTGACCGGAAAACTTTTGGAAGAGAAGAACGAAATTCGAAGACATTGTAAGCTCTCTTTATGATGTTGCGACTGATGAATGGAAGCATTCAATCAAACACAAAATATGCGAGAAAGATGAAGTTAGAGAAGGCAAATCTCAAGATCATATCAAAAACATACAGACTGCACATCAAGATAGAAAGAGACAGGTTAACAAAAACAAACAGACTGCACATCGAGATAGGAAAAGACACATTGAGTATAAAGCATTGAGATGATCAAAGAGGACTAGTGGGATGAGAAAAAATTATGCTATGTCAGATAGTGAAGAAGACTATGAATAATGAGGAGATGTACTAACTTGGGAAGAGGATTGCGGGCATCCAGCGAGCAATAAAATTATATAAACTCCTGTCTCAATAAGATTCATTTGATAGAAAGTTCTAATGGACTTTGCCTATTGCCCATTCAAATGCTATGTCACCACACATGCCTGCCGTTGTGTTTAGAGAAAAATGACCATAGACATCCAACTGCCTGCAAGCAACTCAGACAGGGTAATTGTGTGTGGTGACATACAAGTGCAGGCACAGCTCCAACATGAGGGGAAGACAGCTTCTTGATTCCACTGCACTATCTGCAATATTCTCCTCACTTGCAGAACAACATGTTGTCTTGATCCAACTCTTTTAAATCAGTGACATGACAATGCTTGGACTCCTCCACTAGCATGGCATATAAACTCCCGATCCTCCTTTAGCATGCACTTCAGCAATTGCTCCTTCAATGCCCTCTAGTGCAGCATGAAGAACCCCTCATTCCACAAATTTATGCATTGGACCAATTCATTTTTTCTTTCAGAGCAAGCATAATTTCTTGATAAAACAGCTTACATGTTTGTCTTTTCTCCTCGCTAGGAGACAAAAGCCCAACAAAACCATATCTATCTGGCCTTACTTATACTCTGTTCTGAAGTCAGAGTAGGGCTTATCATGTTCTTGTATCTTGGAAACAGATACAGTAATGAGAATTTCAAGCGAGGGGAAAGTATCCAGTGTGTACTGTGGGGCATTGATATTTCAACCTTTAGAAGTCTCATGGATGCAGATTATGCACAAGTTGATGTTTGTCATAAGATGGCATGACAGTCCAAAGTTGGCTCAATATTACCTTGTCCTACCAAAAATCCCTGGATGGTATAATTTTTGCATTGCTTTCTCTCTCCCTTGTCATAATTTGGGAAATCATCATCATGAGGTCATTTTTTTCTCTCCTTACACTAATTTTTCTTTCCATCCAATTTGCAAGTTTTGTTTCTACAAAAGTGATTGGTTGGCATATTTTCATGCATTGTGTTCTTTTCCTACATACTTCACAACTCAAGCGACCACCCATTTGTCCACTTTATCTCTTTTGCAAGGGCTCATCAGTACCTTCCCCACTTTGTGTCAGCTGTATTTGTATTCTCATATTGAGGTGAAAAATAATTGGCTGGTATGTTTTTCTAGTGTTGTTTTTCAGTATGCCACTATGTTTTCTCCAAAACATGTGCTTACACTTTTATATTTTATTCTCGCTCATTTCTCATTGATCTATGGGGGGCCAAATGTCACAACAAACCATTTCAATGACTGTTTGATCTGCTGAATTCTTCTGGTGGTGCTGGCTTTTCTGTTCTGGTTTCATAGATTATGGCTGCACTCTCATTTTTTCTACATTCTAGTTTTGTTGGCTAAATAAACCATACGTCTTGTTATTTTTTAAATGTAAAACTGTCAGTTCATTTACAGGTGTCATCATCATGTACACAGTAAGTGATGATTGTTAGATTAAATTGTGTACAGACAATGTATTATCAGTCAGCATTTATGTTGGACAAAATAATGTCTCAATGCTATGTTGTATGAAGCCTCTGGCTTTTTTCCAAAATTAAATTTTCTTCCTATGTACAAGCCTATAAACCCTTATTTGTTTCTGTGATTTTGAAATGGACCCTGTGGATCACACCGTTTTTTTTATTAAGATTTCTTTAAAACCTTCATTGTATTGGAAACTTAGCCACTTTTCTCTTTCTCTTTCTCTTTCTCTTTCTCTTTCTCCTTCTCCTTCTCCTTCTCCTTCTCCTTCTCCTTCTCCTTCTCCTTCTCCCTATTCAGTGAGACAGCTTTTTCACCTTTTGCCATAACAGGTGCTTCAACAACATCATACACACAGTTACCTGTAAATAATTGATTTTTCAGTTTGATGCACATGGGCAATCATGGTGATTTGATTCTTGTTTATCTTTAAAATTATATCCTTTTTCCAAAATGGGTGTGTTTGCATGCGAGGCGCATGTTCCCACTAAACAAGCATAGACAAGCCTAAACCTATGACTTCCTCTCTTTCAACAAATTTTGCATCTGTCTAGTTTCCTGCAACAAATCTTGCACTGGCTGCTTGCACTTTTAGATATACTCATGATCCCCAAGAAGGGGCTACATGCGATCGGCCTACAGTCACTAGAAGTGCACCAGACCTAAAAGATACCTCATGTAGAGGTCTCCACTGTCCCTTTCTGATAGAATTTTCATCTGGGGGCGTATGTATAAATGGTGGAGCATTATCCACTGTACTAGTTGAGGAGAACATTCCACAACCTTGCTTTTCGAGAGCTGCCCATGCCAAGATGCTTGGAGATCGGGAAGATAATGGATTAGCATAGTCTTGAATTTTCCTGGCACTAGGCGCAGAAAGTACAATTTTGATCCAAACAGCAACAGCAAACTTGAAAATTGACACCAACATGTTTACAGCAATCAAAAGTAAAATCAAATTTTTGAGCACCACAATGCTTTTGGTATGATTCCAATGGCATAATTGTGTCAACTATGCCCAAGTACGCTGACATATAAAATGTGCCCCAATTATGCTTTTTTCTGGCATAACTATGCCGTTTTGGGCATAATTGTGTATTTTGAGCTACCATTGTTAGACAGGCTTAATTTTTTTGCCAACATAATTAGGGGGATTTTGCCTGACGAAACACACTCATTTTAAAGGTTGACAGTTGTTAATCTGTCAAACTGTTATTAATGCCAATCAGAACGGTACTTTTTACCTCTATTACTAGTCCAGTTCTGGCCTAATTTGAATGTGTAGTCCAGCTGGACTGGACTAGTTATTTGAGTTTTTCCTTCTTTATTCTTTTTTATTGCAGCTTGTGACACATCATTCCCAGAACTCTCAACTCACTTTCTTGTATTCTCCGATTGTAATGTTAGTCGTGTTTCGGTCCGATCATGTTTCCTGGTCAAAAATACCAATAACATGGGAGAAAGCATGGGGTGTGAAGTAATTTTTGGTGGCAACTACTACAAACTACCTGCGACAGACATGGTGGGTGGTGATATGTCTCTACGGCTGATTTTTTGTGAGGAATTCATCGGTGATGTGTATGACCCCACCTTTTAGTCGATTTTGAAAAGTTCCAATCTTCTGTCCAGATCTGGACTAGACATTATTGTTAGTCCAGATCTAGACTAGTCTTCTGATTGGCAGCAATAGGTCAAAGTGATTTGTCAAACAATAATGGAGCCATCCCAAAAGTCTACAATTCCCCAGATTTTTTTTTTCTAGGCCTACTTTTTGAAAATTTCCACATCTAGCTATGTCCTAAACTTGACCTAGCTTTTTCTTGATTGCGTCAGTCCCATATGATGGGTTCCTTGCCCCATCCGATGGGACAGAACAGTCCAAAACGTGAATTCTTTTGTTGTTTCTGTGGTCCGCCATCCACAGAAGACACATCTTGTTCTTCAACATCCAAGATATCATGCAAGCGCTAATTGTTGCCAAACCTCCTGCGTCACATACCTCATGAAGTTCTCTCTTGTGGTGCTTGTGCTGGTTAAAGCTTACAATAGCGCTCTAAATGTTGGGTTGTATACTCATGCAATAGGAACACATTGCCGATCTCTCAGCCCACATGCACTCTACATTGGGCAGAGGAGAATTCTCACGTATCGTTGATATCAACCAACAACAGTCGGTGGCGACATGTCCTCACTTCTAGCAATGATCAATATGATGACTTTGACTGGCTTTACAATGGAGGCTTTCAAATACTTCTTGCTTAAGTTTGCATTCATGTATGACATGTACTCTCTCTTTGTTGATGAAGATGGATTTATTGTCAAAAAGATAGTTAACATGGGGAGACCACGCTGCATTCACCCTGCACTGCAAACGAAAAACACCGGTAACCTCCCGGTATACTCGCAAAACGTCAGAGTGTACAGGGAGGTTACCGGAATTTCAAGAGTGTACGGGTGGGTTACCGGATTTTTTATACATTACTTAAGCCGTATTTTCATTTATCATGCTAAGTTTTTACACAAAATTAGCCCCAGAGTGTACGGGTGGCATACCGGTAGTTCATGACTGAAACTTCCTCAATCATGAGTCTGTACATCAAAGATATTTTGTTGGGCCTAGTCCAGTAAGTTCTACTAGATGAGGGATTTCTATGAAGCATCCACCAAAAAAATCGTTGTGACGGAACCACATGGGTCCACTATCTTGTGACAAGTGTAAACAGAACTCACATTCATTCAATTGAACCCTCTCTTCTAACACAACACTATTCAATTTCAGCCTGATACAGCTTTTCAATACTAACAGAACCGGTTGGAATCAGGTGTTCTCCCAAAGGTATAGTATCATCAGAAGACAACATGGCTCGAACGAAGCAAACTGCTCGCAAGTCTACTGGTGGTAAAGTCCCCCGAAAGCAGCTAGCGACAAAGGCAGCCCGGAAGAGTGCACCTGCTGCAGGAGGTTGCAAGAAGCCCCATCGCTATCGTCCAGGAACTGTGGCACTCCGTGAGATTCGTAAGTACCAGAAAAGCACGGATCTTCTGATTTGCAAATTACCATTCCAGCGCTTTTTGAGGGAAGTTACGAAGGATTTCCGCGTTGATATGCGTTATACAGCCACTGCATTGGCATCATCACAGGAGGCCTCTGAAGCATACCTTATTGGACTCATGGAAGACACAAATTTGTGTGCCATCCATGCCAGGAGGGTTACCATCATGCCAAAAGATATGCAACTCTCCCGGCGAATTCGAAGGGAATATGAGAGGTTTAAGTGAACGAGGTTGGGTGTGAAAGTACTTTGACAGAACACAACAAAGCATCATACTAAGGGGACTAGGACGGGGACCATACAAAAATGTGTGGGAGAAAGGAGTATAGGCACTGTATAAATAATAAAAGAACAACGACAAACTATAGTGTGCATAATTAATTGTTCTTCAATTAGTTGGCATAATAATGTTACGCGATTCCTCTGCACCAAGAACCAGCAAAGCCCCACATGATCATTAATACTATGGCACTATCAAGGTTGATACATCATCATAAGTGGACAAGACCTGTCGTGTGTCGATCACACTTTACTTAAAGCCGAGTGGCATGGGATTTCAGAATCGGAGACATGAACGCCGTGGAGGTTCCAACAAGCCCATCCTCACACCGAGTCACTCAATCACCCACACGTAAATTCCCCCATCTCCAAAAAAGCATTAGTGGCGCATCAGTTCAGAGTCCCCTCTTATTTGCAATGCAAGTTGCATGTCTTTCGGCATGATGGTGACCCTCCTGGCATGGATCGCACACAAGTTTGCATCCTCAAACAGTCCGACGCTGAATGCTTCCACAGATTCTTGAATAGCCAACAAAGAAGTCGCCTGAAAACGTTCCGCGGTGAAATGTGGATAGGAACCTGGCCTATTTAAATCCTGCAGAACTTCCCTTGCAAGGCGCTGGAATGGCACCTTGTGGATAAGAAGATCTGTGCTTTTTTGGTAGCGGCGGATTTCGCGAAGTGCAACAGTGCCAGGACGATAACGATGAGGCTTTTAACCCCCCGATGCAAGGGCCATTCTTCGAGCAGCCTTGGTGGCAAGCTGGTATTGGGGAGCTTTTCCGCCAGTAGACTGGCGAGCAGTTTGTTTGCACCGAGCCATTAGTGAAATAATAATGCCATGCTTGGCACGGTCTTCGGTCTTTGTGTCATGCAGAGATTGTGTACGATAGAGATTTATGGTGACATGTATGATTCGCATCAATTGATGGAAAATGGCGCGACACCTGGATAAAATAATACATAGGAATCAGTACAAATACAGTAGACACACATGACAAAATTTCAGCCCGTCGATAATCTCCATAACAAGACATGCCACAACAAAAATTCCATGGCGAGCAAATGGAATCGGTAAGATCACCCATTCCTCTTATTTCACACCCTTGTCTTCCCAACTGCCAGCCTGTCAACACTGCAAAAGCGTTCCTTGATTGTGGATAATGAACACAGCATCATCATGGAAAGTGGAGACGAAAGAAACACATGGATGGGGGACTATTTCGCTCTTATGGGCAATGGCGTTCTACATTCCGATAACGGCGACACTCGCTGTAAACTTGCATTCCATATGATCTCACACGGGAACCCCAACGATGGATCAAGGATGCTCTGCCAGTACCTGGAAACTGTAGTTGACGAAGAATTGAAGAAGTGGCTACCAGACGACGCAACTGACGATGAAATGTTCCGTGCGAGTTTATTTCCTGCGGTGGCCCCATTGTATTCTGAACTTGGAAAATCATTCCTGAACATCAGCACATATAATGAGTTGCAATGGTCACTAGTTGATATCAATAACCAAACTGGACTGGAAACATTCAGAGAAATTCGCGAACACGCTTTTCATAACCTCAAGACAGCAAGGGTTATCACTGCAGGCATAGTACTCGATGGAGTTGCATTTCTCGAGGAGTACGGAATTCCTCCCCATCAATACACAGATGAAGAGGTAAAGAGAATGAAACAAGATCTTGCCTCAATCCACCAAAATTTAGGCCAAATCCAAGCAATCAACGGCTTTTTGGCACCTGCCGTTGAAGAATACTCCACAGCATTGAATCTCAACATTGAAACATGCAATGGGGAGTTTCACGAACTTGTAGCGCAATCGCACCATCGTTTAGCACGCTTGTATGAATGCTATGCAGAACACTTATTGTCATCTAAGGAAGTTGTAAGAGATAGGAGGGTTGCTAGATTTGGTGGCAACGGAAGCCAAATGGGAGATGACCTACCATTAAGCAATTACAAGAAAAGTGCTGAACATTACCTGGCCAGTGGGGTGAGTTATGCTGGACACCTCGCCATAATCTGCCAGAGGAAACCGGAGGACATTGTTAATGTCGACAAACTGGATGCTATTTATGACATTATATCCAAGATTAAAACTCCTTCTCGTGAAACTGACAGACAACGTTTTGAATACCCTCAAAGCTGCGCTGTGTGAGGAGAAAGCGAGATTGGACGAGATAGAGAAGAGGATTGAAACAATCAAGACAAAATAGAGAGCATGGTTCTATTTAGCCTGAAGTAATTATAAATCATTAATCTAGATTTACGATTGTTATTTACCTGTCCCCCGTGTCTTATTTTTGGCACCAAAGCTTGACATTCTCATGTCTTCTGCCTCTTTCCTTGCTTACCAAGACACTTCTTTGGCTTTCTTTTCCTGACACGCTTCTTTTTCACATCAAAGCACTTGACATCAAGGCAACCCGCACACTTCCCACCGATACGACTAGCTGTGTTCAGTTTACAAATTTTGCATCGTAAGGACTGCTTTGCTTTCGCTTTGCCACCAAAACAACCTCTGCATAACCCGCCACCAACTTGGGCAAAGTTTTTATGACAATTAGCACATTTCTTCTTGTGCTCTGGTTTGGCATGTTTGTAGCAAAACTTTTATCCTTGCAGATGGCGTGGACATAGCTGCACTTCGTATGCTCCCTTTTCTTGATGCAGACTTTTTGATAGCGTTAGCTTTCCCTGATATCAATGCACCTTTTACCAATGCATTGGGTTCATGACCTTTGCATTCGAAATTGTTCCTGCAGTAGAACCCGTCATCTTTTCCCACATAAGAGAAAGATCTGCCAACTTTCGTGGGGCATCAGTCTCCAAGTCACCCTTGACTTTCTTCCAAGATCCTCTCGACTCATAAAATGATCTGTCTTCATTCATTTTTGTAAAAACATTTTTACGCGCTAGTTTGTGCGCTTCCGCAAGGGATCGAGACGTTCCCATCTGTACCATCACGAAAATATTTCTGCACAGTAGGTCCCCCATTATCTTCAAAAGCAAAGCCGAAGGTTCTTTGTTGAGAACTGCCTTGCCATCCTTTGTCTTGACAAGTTCACCGTCATCGTCCACTTCCCATACTGATGCGTAGACCTTCAAACTGTCCTCTCTTTCTATTTCGTCCAAAAATCAACGGGTGCCCTTCAACTTCCAAATAGTAAATATTCCTTATAACGTTGTCATATGCATTGATGAGTTCCCTCGTCCAATAATCCACAGATCGTTCAAAACAAATTTCTCGATGCACAGCATCGAATGCGTCACGATGTAATCCTTCTTCCACTAATTTCGCAGCCTCTTTCCGCATCTTTGGGTAAATTTCCATTAACAAAGCCTCCTGCTTGTCTGAGAGCACTATGTCAGTGACATCATCATTTCTTTCAGACGGGGTGTTCGACAATTCCCCAATCTTGGATGAAGTCAAAACATCAGGCTTTTGGCGTTTCCGTTCAGACGACGGCCTTTCTTGCACATATGCACTTTTTCCACCCATTCCTCATGCTTCTTGTTCGACCATTTTAGCCTGACATATTCTTTACCCCGAAATGTAACAAAACCAGTCAATTGCCGGACGGTTATATAAGACTCGTTCTTCCCAACAAAAGCACATTCGTCTCTCTTAATACGACTTTCTTCAAGCACAAAATAAGGAGAATGCTCCCTTAGCCTTGCAATGACTCCAGATATTTTTTTAGCCTTGAACCCGTATGGCTCTATCATGTCTACAGGGGAACACTGCGTAACGTCCTTTTGCCATTCACCGTTGTCTTTATCACCATCCCAGAATGTTATTTTCTTTTGTTCGAAGAATTGGTCCCGAGTCGTCTTGAGAATTGTGCGTTTGTGGTGTTCCTGTTCCCTCGCATGCTTCATGTTCATCCGATTCCTCTCACGTTGTCGTTGACGCTTCGTATCTTCCGTCTCGATCCCCCGTGGTTCCATTGTTACATTTTGACAGTCGCGGGCACGATTGATGTGTTGACTGTTCTGTGTGAAGTCTGTGTAGCACTATTGACAATTGGTTGCGTGCATTGGTTCTGCAACCAAAATGTTAGTGTACTCTAGATCGCAGGAGACAGCCT
The DNA here is from genome assembly GCA_013187285.1 of Cyclotella cryptica. Classification (NCBI taxonomy): domain Eukaryota; phylum Bacillariophyta; class Thalassiosirophyceae; order Thalassiosirales; family Thalassiosiraceae; genus Cyclotella; species Cyclotella cryptica. Next base: position 251,261 of record JABMIG010000111.1, read on the forward strand.
CGTTAGGGCGGCGTAAAGAAGTGTCACTTGATGCGGGGCTGAAATTTTGGCACGTGTGTCTACATAATTTGTACTTATTCCTTTGTACTGCGGGATCTCACTCTCGCACGACCTCTCGTATGGTACTATTGTAGTCTCATATGTCATCATACTCTTGACGATCAACCACACACAGGAAAACCCAAAAACAATAATGAACCGTCAAACGAGGGTCTTCCGCTTCTCTCCAACAAATAATGTTCCACCATGGAGACGAACAGCGTGTTGAAAATAAAATTCTCAGGCACCACTCCCAAGGGATGGGGAAACAAGTCTGCAACTCTACCGATAACGCTAGAGCTGCAATTAGAAACAAGCACACCCCTAGATATGTTGAATGAAATGATTCTTGATGGATTCAAAGTCAAAAGAAATGACAGAGCAAATTTTATCCCTGAGCTTATGGTAGGATTTCCTCCAAAACTGCTTGATATAATGGGGAAGCATGTTGTTGGAGATTTGCCCTTGCGATCCAACGAAAATGTAATTGTCCGCATACGTCGTAGAGAAACACAACTTCGACCGAAGAGAAAAGCAGCCGAGGTCGCAAAGTCTTCCTTTAAGGATGCACTCAAGGCCCAAGACGCAATGATGAAACATAATCTGATCAAGCAAAAGAAAGTATCCTCATCGAAAATACGGATAAGTGGACCAGGCTATCGCTTATCAGACGGCAACGATGTTTCCAAAACCGCTAAATCCAATAATCTATCTCCGAAAGAGATCAAGACAGAAGGATTTGGCCATAGAATATCGGACCATACAACTTCTTACCCCACAGGAAAAAGAAATCCATTACAACCAAAAAGATCTACTCTCGTTTTAAAGAGCACGGATGACATATCGTCGTTCTTAGTTCAGGCTTTCAACAGGGGTAGCGGTGGGAAACCGTTCAAGCAAATACGAGCAGTATACAAAATGTCCCTGGCAAATATGCAGGAAATTTCCCAGGCACACGCTCGTGTACATGCTGCAACACTTGGTCAGTTCTTTATGGCCCCTGTGAAGAGTGTCGATGTTGATGCTGGAACAGTGTTGGGATCGACATTCCACCAAAGAAGAGAAGATCATTGTGTGTCGCACCAAATTACTTATGGAAAAGAGATGTCGAAGAAGGGAGGGCAGTACGTCGACAGAGTCAGCGTTTTACCACTGGACATTATAAAGAGTGTCATTGAGAATGCTTACATGAGCAAAACTGATGATGATGATAATTACGACGATGATAACGATGAAGACGACAACAAAAACGTGATTGATACCGGAAAGGAACTTTTGCGCCCCATCGCAATTGCTCAGATGATGCCACAACTATTCTGGTCAGTGGTTTCCCACTGCAGACCGTCCTCAGAATCAGAATATTTTTTACCCGTGGAAGATATGCTCCAACAACTGCTACCACACTTAGACTGGTCTTTTCTCAACCGCGACGGAAGACAACGATTATTGAGTGAACAAGCTAGAGAAAACCTTAGGCAAGAAAAGATGACAACGCTCAATTGCAATGAATGGATGCTTGTTACCCCGACGGAAGACAATGAAGACGAATTGATTGAGTGCATATCATGGGATGAAGAGGCAAAGGAATGCAATATGGCCAGAGCTTATAGTACCTTGATGATACGTTCCAAGTCCGAACCACGTTGTTTTAATTGGAGACAATTAGCAAACGCAGACGCCAAGACATTATACGACAAACTGATCCGGGAATGTGCGGAATCAGCGATGGAATCCCCGTCACTGAAGTCGGTCGAAACATGGATACTGGTTGCTAGGAACTTTTCCATTGATGAGATTGTGAATGAAATCGTTGGTAGGGATGAAAACATCTTTGGATTGCTAGAGGCACTCCATTCGAATACTCCTAAAGACTTAATTACTTACTGGGGTCGACATCCAAAAATGTTGTTGAAGACTATGGGAGATCACCCTAAAAATGGTGCTGATAATTTTCATGACCGATACCAGGAACAGGATGTACGGCGTTGGATTAGTCGAGCAAAGGTTGCAATAAAGATATGTCCCTGGCTCGATGAGTATTTCTGTCAGTTTAACAAGTAAAGTCTTCCATATATGTTCAGATTTGTAATTTGGTACATGTGGAGTTTTTATTTATTTTCTATGTAATGCTAACAATGGTCAGTCAGATATTTTGGCAAATAATAGCCTTGCTAGTCAGCTCCAAAGGTTAAAGTTCCAAGAAGTCATTTGTTTCCACAATGTTGTGTTCCAGTGATTAACTCCATCAAAGGTCGAAGTTCCAAGAATCATGATTTCATCACACCGTCAATGTTTGAATACTCTTTGAATATCCTCTGGAGATTTGTCCTGTTGCCAAGTAATGAAGTATGAATTGAGTCGCAACTTGTCACAGTTCCGTCCAAAGTTAGATAAATATATACACCCACCCACATGTAACGCAATAAAACTGCTAAGCTGGTCAGCTCCAGCAACGGTTGAATTCCCAAGAAGTCCGCCGCAGCATGCAGTTCAAACAGAGCGTTTCGGTCTACATCAACCATTAGAGCATACTCCTCTTGAACGAAATCGCGTATTCTCGAAGAGGTAAAGGGGGTGACGATTTTTCGCACTTTAGAAGACAATAACGTCATCAACTCGTAAGCAAGCGTTTCAATGTTCAATGTCTGATATATTGTCTCGAACGAAAAGTGGGAGAAACTCACTCGGGTCTTGTTTGTAATACTCCATATATTTCACGATCTCGGCCAAAACAACTGAGTTAATTGCATGGAGCGGAATCTCATGCACTACCTCCCGCCATTGCCTTTATTTCGGTCCGTATCACCCCCATCTTCAATGTCTTCGTCGTCGAGACATAGCGTAATAAAAACTAAAGTTTGGCTACATCGCTGGGAAGTTGACATCTTACCCCTTCTCTACTTATCTGAGTTTCAGCATCGTTGTATGCCCACATTGAGATGATCGGTGAGAATTCTTTTGTACTGTGCCCACCTGCTGTACTCCACACTCTCTTATTGCACTCACCAAGGTAACAGCTTGTATAGCATTATCATTTTCCATCATTTATTGATCTTTGACAACGTCAGAGATGGGCGGTGGACCGTTCTTAAATCGCCACGATAGGGTGTGCAGTGCATTTGGGTAGATTTGGGAGAAGTCTATGCTGGGGCTGAAGTTTTGGACAGTGTGGTCACGTGACTTTGTACTGATTCCTACATATACATAGATGTATTCATAAAAATGAACACTCACCGCGTTTGCAAATGAAAGGCTTTTCTCGACTTTTCAAATCCATGGACATGATATATTGGAAACGTCTCTTTTATACTTTACAGGTGGGTTACACTTACTCGTTCACAAATAATATCTAGAGGAAGTATTCATACAAACAACTCCTCAAGGACATCAATCCCAGGAGATTTCAAAATCAGACACAACAAATTAGCGTTGTCTTGGAAGCCTCGACGCACATCCTTTTTGATAGTGGTCCACAAGGTGGAGACATCACTCATAATGATAGCATTGTAATAATCTTTGGAATCAGACAGCTTGCGTGACAGATCATGATATGTACAGACGGTTACAAAATCACGAATACACATTGAAGACGCATGATAAAAACACAACTTGAGCCATACCAACATTTTTGAAAGTTCCTGTGTTTCCGGCGGTCTTTTGTGACAATGAGAGTATGTTTTATATTACGTTTGTCGATATGAAGCTTTTCTTCCTTCAGAAATATGATGATTGAATTAACGACAGCTTTCCAATCTGTCGTGTGACAATTAAGCCTGTAGAAATGTGGGTTGGACGGGTGCGCTACCAAACGAGGCTCAGTTGAATCGACAACAGAGACTTCAGAAGTCATTCGTTCTATTGTTTCAATCCACTTCTGCGAGGTCATTTGACTTTGTTTTCTATTTCCATTCAAGCCACATATGAAATGACAACAGAATGCAGAATCATTTGCGCCAGGGGCAAAGAAAGAGAGGTCTCTGGGATGAATTTTGATTTGAGATGAGCTTTGACAGAGCACCCTTTTTTGTGCAAAAGCGGTCGTACATGCCAAAGCCGTTTGCTCTCCCAATAATTCCGCAGCAACGATCCGAAGTAAATGTTTCATTGACATAAACAATGTCGACATTCTTTGTCTCGAAACCTTTGGGACCTCCACGGTAAGGGAAAATTCCAACTGCAGTGTGCGCTGCCTCTCCGAGGACAGTCCCTCCTGCAACGACTGATTGACGAGCAGCTCGCTTGTCATGTAATGTGGTGGGAAGTGTTGTGTTCCAAATCTTTTTGCTGTATTGCGTAGTTGGAGTTGGAGCATTGATCACGATCGTGTCACTTGTTTCCTCGTTCACTACTTGTGTCTCCTTGTGTTCTGCATTACACGAATTTAGTAGCTTGATTGTAACTGTAATTTCGATACTGCCTTCCATGGAGTGAAACATTTTCGCACTGTGAGTGTGGCGATGGCTGCGGAGCTGCTGCGGAGACCCTACGAGCAGGCTGGTAAACAATGTTAATTTTTGATCTAATTTTGTGTGTTGGTGTTGGGTGACTACAATACCGTACTAATTTAGGCAGTGTACACGGTCGGGCTGAAATTTTGGCACATGTGGCCACGTGATTTGTATTGATTCCTACGCAACTCGCAATTATGTTACTTGTCTTACCACCTACAAATATAATATTTCCCTAAGAGAATACATCTGCGAACAGAGGCAAATGCACTGAGACAGGTCCCTTATTGTTATCAGGGTCACTGTTATCACACAAAAGAACCTCCCAATCAGAATACACCAGAGTAAACTGCCTTTGGAATGGAAAACCCATCTTTGAATAGGGTAACATGAGTGCATAATCCAATACATTCAAGCTGGTTTTTCGAACCGATGAAACCTCATTAGTACACTCAAATCTACAGAACTGCATTCCTGTCTCATGAGTGTACATTTGTGATGTGTGATAGCGAAACGATAGGAAAGTGACTTCGTGTTCATCTCCTCTTTGTTCTGGTTCTCCTCTAGTAAATGCAACATGGACTTCATTGCGATCACCATCTAGGCGGAAGCAGGACAAAGGTTCTCCTGATCTAAATCTATCTTCGACTTCTGACTTCTTTTGAAAAACATGATAACCTTTATACCGATCAGGCCGAGTAAAAACAGACGCATATTCCCTATTCAGAAATTCCATGCCTGTAAGTTTATGAAGCAGCCTAATCTTTCCTTCACGGTACATTTGGCATTTTCTCATTGCCCATAGGATCGATTTTGGATCCTGTATAGAATTTTCGTCTCTTGCCTCCCTGCAGGTGTTCAGGATAAATATAAGCTGCAATAACGTTTCGGACAAGTGAAGCCACCTAAAATCTGTACTTACCAGATTAAGGTCAGTGGACCTAAGTACTCTTGCTGGTCCTCAATGCTAGCCAGGAAACTAAGCCAAGCTCCTTTATTCCATACAAAGTCATCGTTCTTAATAGATATTCCTTGCTCAGTATTTTGCATCACACTGCTCGTTGCAGTCACCTCAACATCCCTTCCAAGCAACATTTTAAATAGTCGTTCCTGCAGTTCTACTTTTTTCCCATTGGTTGCAGCACCCATCTCTTTGAGTCTTTGTCTCAGGTGATTCATCGGCATCTTTCCAAGTCTGGCTCTGTTGGTCTGCATGCCACTGGCTGTTTGAATATCTAATTTATCAAGCAACTCAAGTATGTCTTCCCTTGAAATCCTTTGCACAAGGTCATTGGCCTTCCCATTACTCTTGTTTGACTGCTGGTTGATATTTTCATTTGCGTCGTTCTCAGAATCTGAAAAATTACCAAAATGTAGGTGTGCATAGTGAGCCGTTGACATGAACAGTCTCATGTGATCCCGTGCATTATACTCAGAATTCTGTTTCTTTGACATCAACAAAGATACAAGGGCGTGGTAAGAATTGATCATACGCTTCATGTCTGCGACGTGCATGCTTAGCTCTGAATTAATTTTCGCATTCAGGAAATACATCCCATACAAATAGGAAGACAGACGGACAAAGCCCATTTTATTCTCTCCAATCCATGATGCCTTTGGAAGACTTTTCACCTTACACCATTCCAACTTGAAGGATTCGATGTGTGATATAATCCTATTGGCAAAAGATACGAATTCGTTAAACTTCTTCCACTTCGAGAGACACTGGTGATGAAAATCCATAACATGTGCCGTCATGTTATGTGCAATCGCATGCATAGGCGCCATGGGACATCTGTGTCTCTTAAAGCAATCATATTCTGGAAGCCATACTATCGGCACTAAAGCCTCAACCCCAGATCTAGTTTGATTGGCTTTGTCTGTCTTCACCAAAGCTTCGATATGCTCGATCCACGATTGTCTAACATTGCATGTGCGCAGGTATTCTTCCATGTTTGCTTTCGACCAATAATTACATCTCCTTGCCTCATACGCAAACAAACAAACTGACATCATGAATTCCCCTGTGAGTAATACTGGCCCAATGAATCGCATTCCAGGTCTACAAGCTTGTGGTGGCTTCAATGTCTCTCCTTCCAAAATTATTTCATCTGGTCCCAAAGGGTAGTTCTCTGGGACAGGGCAACTTGATTGAAAGGGGTCGTTTGGATCAATATTCCAGCGGAAACATTTGTTGCAGTGGCGAGATTCTGAAATGTGAGAACGGGCAAGAACTTTGGAAGTGATATCTTTGTAGCATTCCTTGCATGCTGGTAGTCTGTCGAAGTCAACACAGTACGCATAATTGGAGCACTTTCGAAATGACCCTCCTTTCTTGTGTTAGTGACAAATTGTCTTTCTGGTCTATCAGAGGAGTGGAATAGGAATCCGACCGACATACGTCGAATTTCATTTGTGACTCGAAATAGGTAAGAAATCCCTTCATCAATTTTTTGACTTCTCTGTGGTAGTATTCAATAACAGGTGTGTGGTCCTCAGTACTTTTCCCCATTGCCAATACATGGGTGTATTTGCCAGTGTTCATTTCCTCCAGTGGAGGGCAAATGGTTGCTGTCATAATCCAGACACTGTTATCCTTTTGTTTAACAAAACATCGAAGGAACGAGTCGCTCCAAAAGTACACCCAGCCAATACTTGTCTCACGAATAGACTCATCAGATAATCCCTCTATTTTCATGGCATCGACTATGTCATTGACGAGGTCGGCCATCGCTTGGGTACCATTCAGACCGTCTTGGTTTGGCTCCTTTGTTCGACCGTCCCAGGCAAATCCAAACAAGCCATGGTGGCCAGCCATAATTCTAATCGTCTCTTCCAAACTGACACATGCATGATTGTTTATGTTAAATACCTTGGAACCGGAAATTCTTCATGATGGAGTGTGCGCCATTTGTGAAGAATTTCTTAACGTCTTTCATTTCACGTGGGAATTTTGTCGTGACATCATCGTGATTTATGGACCCCAATCCAAACAGTTCAAATTTCTCATTGTCATATGTCACGAAGTCTTGTTTGTATTCACCGGAAGTTTCATGATGATGTGATGGTACTTGAATATAACTCGTGCCTCCCTTTCGCCCACAAGTATATGCATGTTCTCACGATTGCCAACGTTCGCTCTGCCCACCAAACCACGATAACCCCCTGTATTGTCACAATTGCTTTTAGCCTTCTGGAAATACTTCTGATAGAAATACAGCTGGTTTTGACAGTGTGACTTCCAACACTGTTCTTTCTTAGGAACTTATCTTGTTCTTCCCGAGTGTCTAAGAACGAAAAATCATCATAGCTGTAATAACAATCAGCGTCCTCATATGCGGTGATAGCGAGCATGTCCGCATCGTCAGCAACATCTTCGTCATTATCCAACGGGGTATCTTCTTCCATAGGTGGAGAATTCGGATCCAGGTCACACATTATGTAATCGAGATAACGGTCAAACATTTCGTTTTGTATATTCTCCCATTCCGTCAGCTGGTTTTCCATTTCATTCTGTATGAGTAATGGATTGAACAGGTTTTTGTCATCTATACAATCTTCCGCCGTTGATTGACTATCACCAGTATCATCTTCGTTAAAATCACCGATGTCGTTGCAGTCAACACCATACTCAACTGAATCTGCGAAGAGATCGTGTTCCTCCACCAGATCATGACCTTCGTGAGAATCAGCCTCCGCGTACTCTACACGTTGTCGTTTACCCTTTCGACGATCTTTTGTAGGGATCTCTTCGTTGCTTAACGCGTGTCTGTGTGCGACCTTAAAATGTTGTCTCATATGAGAGGCCGGAGTACGTCCAAATCTCACAAATGTTCTATTTCTGAGATCAACGAGTAATTCACAATCGGCGCAGCGGAGGAAATCTGTTTTACATCCCCTGCATCTGACATGAACATACTTCGTACCCTCTTGAGGGCCGTCGTAAATGGATGAAAGGTTGCAAACTTTACAGGTCAAATTCATTTTCTTCTTGTTTTTGACAGTTGAAGCAATCCTAGCGCTGGTTGAAAAGATGAGAATACCCCATCACCAATTCGCGCCAGTTTCTTTGCAGAATAATGGAAGAGCACGGAGCCCACACGTATATATTTTTTGACCGTTGCTTTTTAGGTACTAGTTCCTAACTGAGACTCCCGTGGACACACGTGCCAAATTTTCAGCCTCGACGTTGTTTGACATCATTATTTTTTCCATGAATAGCCACATAGGATTGTACGCTTATTGTACAGTAACTACTTTCATTTTTCCCAAAATGATTTCTCAACCAAATAATCCACAACCCGTGGTTTTTAACATTAATAATACTCACTGAAACAACTATGTCAACCATGCTGTCCGGTCGCCGACACCAGAGGCCACAGGTGCTGAGTGTGCTCAAGCGGGCCACGTGCTCGCTCCGACGTCACCTCTTCGTGAGGCTCAAAAGAACACCACAGATCCGACGGGCAAATCTTCCACACCTTCGAACAATCTCGGTGAAGGGGGAGACACAAACTCTCTCAACAGAGAAGTAGGAATTAGTTCAAATGGCTCTCATTCGCCAAGCAAAGCTCGGGACCCGGAATACACCACAGACCCAAATCATCCATCCATTGCTGCACAAAAGAAGATCGCCACGAACACAAACGGACTTGCTATCAGTGTTGAGACAGATAGGGAAGGCGTAGTTATATTGGAAGGCGGACTCGTTCCATAAAAAAGGGGGGTCTCAATGTTGCACATGCCACAAAATACTGGTCCTATTATGCTCATATCCGTCCTGGCGTGAATGGTAGTAGCTTTCCTGCTGTTACAGAGGAAAATGTGCATGATTTCCTTCAAAGGTTATGCTCAATCCGCCAAGATGTGCTCAGCATTGGGAAAGCTTCATTCGAATCAGCAATAGTCGCAGCGTTCAATCAAAGCGGACACACTAGCAGAGGTCAGCCAATAACCAGCACTGCTGATGTTGAAGACCTTATGTGTAATTGGAAGGGAAGTGTCTTAAGTTGTCTCCAGCTAAATTGGAGAAACATTCACAGTCTCAACACCGAGAACAGTGAATTTCTCAAAGAAACGCTTCCTATGGCAATTGTTGTGCATGGAGCAACTCAGGATCCACCGTATATGATCAGTGACGCTATCAGTGATCAGGCAGATACAAAAAGAAGGGTGTCGAATCATGGCCTAGTCAAACTTGCAAACTCTGCCTGTGTAGATGTAAAGAAGAAATTTCAGCATCTGGAGGATAAGTTATTTGGAATGTCTGTGAGAACCAAGGCAGGGGGCAAACAGCATGCGCATGCTGATCATTATGAGATTGAAGTTTCGTTTGATAATCAGGCAAAAGGACGATCCAAGACATACATCTTGGTGCAGAAGCGATTGTTCAAGGGAGGGAATTTTTCTGGCAATAATCCACCAACTGAACAACATCTACGAGCACATCTCAATAGTGGGGATGAAGTTAAGATCCTCTTACAAGCTGCTATCTCAAGAGCAAAGAGGGGAGGGATTTCCCGTCAAGTGCTATCATCATGCATGGATGATTTCTATCGAGAGATAAACTGTTCATCAAGCATCACTCTTCCTCCTGATTTGGATGATGTACTTGATCTCGGTGCGTCTATAGAAGGCGAGTCATCGTCAATCGACTGTTTCTCTCACGATAGAAGGCTGGAGCAACATCCTCCACCAACAGAGATTTCCGAAAATGGGAGGAACACTGGAGGATTGCGCATCAACAGCCTTGGCAGCAGGAACAGTCTCAGCAGTGGCAGCACCAGCAGCCTCCAAAGATAGGGCTGCCGCAGCAGGTCCAGTTCCAGCAGCCTCCAAAGATAGGGCTGCAACAGAAGGTCCAGTTCTTACAGCCGATGAAGCCGCATCAATGGAATGGGCAGCAGCAACAGTTTGAATGGAGGGCTCCGCAGCACAATGAAATGGTGCAGATGGTGAACACTTATCAGGAGAAGTGGATGGATCCTCGTCAACATATGCAGCAGTCTCCAGGGATAGTGCTGATGCAGCGGATGGACCAGCAAGACAGGCAACTTTGGACTTTGGCGATAAGTATCGCCAGATGGAGTCGTCCGATGTCGTCCAATGTCGTCAGTTGACGTCACTTAAAAATATCTGGTCATTTCATGCCTTCACTACGGGTCGTTAAAATGTCGTCAGGTGTCGCCACTTGGGCGTCATTGTGTCGTCAGTGTCGTCACTTGGGTCGCAAAGGACTTCACTGTCGTCACTTGTGTCGTCAGTTTGTCTTCAGTATGTTTTTGCTTAGGGTCGTCAGTCGTCTTTGTCGTCACTTTGTTTGTCACTATCGTCAGTAGGCAGTAGAATATATACCACGTAGGGGTCATCAGTGTCGTCACGAAGTTCTTCAGTGTCGTCACAAAGGGTTGTTAAAATGTCGTTAAGTGCCTTCTGTTCGGTCGTCATTTTGTCTTCAGTGCCGTAACTTAGGTCGTCATTTTGTCTTCAGTGTCGTCACTTAGCGTCGTCATTTTGTCTTCAGTGTCGTCACATGGTGCCTTCTTTTGTCGTCACTTAGTCAGTCACATTAACGAGATAATGTAAAAGACGTCAGTTGTCTTCAGTTGTCATCAGTTGACGTCAGTTAATCGCTCAAAAATCATCCACGTGGCAAACTTGCCTGTCTTGCAGAACCAGCAGACACAGCATCCACTTCAGATTGATCCTTTGAATGATAGTCTGAGAAACAGCATAGAAGGAGGTGAAACTGGCACAGAGCCAAAACAGCAGAGTGGTCTACATCTACAACAGCCACGTCGGATGGAGTCAGAGAAGCAGCAGATGACTCTGAAACTTGCAGAGCCACAACAGCAGAGTGATCTACAGCTGTTGGAGAAAATGAAGGAACGGGTGCGTCTGCTTGAGCAACAGGCTCAGCAGCTGGGACAACAACAAACCCAGATAGATATGGGGCATGATACAGGCCGGTATTGTCTGCCTGACAAGCTAGTTCAACCGCAAGAAACTCAGCGGGAGGAACAGCAACAAACACAGATGACGACGGGACAGGGAACCAATGCATTTGAATTCTTCGAGTCCTCCTCCAGAAGACTGTCATCTGGTCTGCAGAAGACCGCGGTTACGGATTGTGATGATGGTGAATCGAAGTCAAGTCTTGACAATGGAGAGGAATCGATCAATATGCATCAGCAGCATTCGGTTGAGACAATCCTTCATTCAAAGTTTGAATCAAATGGTCAGCAAAAATACTTGATCAGATGGACGGGAGATTATAAAGATAGTTGGCAACCTAAAGGCAACATTACATCTGATGTCATAGAAGATTTCAACAAGAGAAAGATGCAAGAGAGAGCAAACGAGCACTTGGCTATGGTATCAGTGTACTCCATTCAATGCGTACTTCTTTCTATTTCCTGTTTTACCTTCTCGTGTCACCCATATTGCATTCATTTCTTCTTTGTGAATTAGGATGCCATAGACAAGGTTGTCCAGACCATCTTGTATTCTAATAAGAAACCAGGGAAGGCAAGGCTGTACAAGGTTCATTGAGTGATGGAGTACCCTGATGAATGGTTACCTTATGACAAGGTTCCAACAGGCTTGAGAGTTGCTTTCGAGACAAGGAATGGCACTCAAAGAAAGGGGCAAAAGGAACAAAACTTTTTGCGTGCCAAGGCGTCTCCCGTAACGGCTCGGCTAAATGAGGTAGAAGTATTTATTTTCATCTAGCATGAATTTAATTGTTTGACTAACATTGGTTATCTTCTCCAACTTGTGTATTTAGGACACAAAACGCAAACAGGTGCCACAAGCTCCTGCTGAAAGATCTGGAGAGAGAGAGTCGGTTGTGAGTGAATGATAAACTACCTTTGTGACCTGTATTACTTATCACCTCATGCGTACAATTTATTTCATTCTCCTTCCTGTATATTCTTCTTCCTATATTTTTGCACCGTGAGTACAGACGACTGCCTAATTGTTTCCTTAGCATCCTCGATATGTAACGTCCTTTCCTTTTTAGCTTCATTAGCAGGGTCTCAAAAGCGGTCTCGTGAGTATCTGGTGTACTAGTGTCATATATTCACCTCATACATCAAAGTTGTGCTCAACATAGGTGCACTTTTCAGTATTACCCGTGTCGAATGTCTCGTGGTGGGTTCTCCAGCTGCAGGAAGGCCATGTGCAGTAGCTGCATGGAAGATATGATGGACAGTCCAGACGCTGATGTTGCCGACAGACATGGGAACAAGCTCAAGAGAAGTCGACGTCAGATAATCGAATTTATGACAAAGCCAAAAACAAAATGTGCAGTAGATTGGAGCAAGTGTCATCATGGTACCAAAGAGGGCTTTCAGGCAGAAAGCGATTTCACGTATCTGAAGAAGTCTTTTCGTGACGGAATGAGGAAGACTGGGAAGGCTAAGAAGAGAATTGCATGAAGTGCAACAAACCCCTGCTTCCTATCCACGAGGGCGGCGATGTTAACTGATGATTGACATGACACGTCTGCTTCCTTTCCGCTAGTTTTGCGATGCTGACTTACGATTGACGTTGACGTTTGGAACATGTTTGATGACACTACGGGTTGAGTGGCCCATTGCCATGATGCATGGTCACCCTTTGGTTGATGCGGAGATTACCATGGTGTGTATGAGGAATCACAGTAGGTTTGAGTGGAGCTTTGCCGCGGACTAGCAGAGCATTCTGTTGGGGCTGAAATTTTGGCACGTGTGTCACTTTTGGTGGGCTCGGGGTGGTGGGCGATGTGAGGGGCTACTGTAGGCAGGTGGGTGTAGCATAATAAGTAAGCCCAAAGCTAGCTTCCACCTGTAACCTACCTACCTCTGGTAACCCACCGGTACACTCTTAGATCCCTCCCATACGTAGGAATCTGTTTTTCGGCAAATCAAGGAACTCTTGTGCGAACTCCGGTAACCCTCCCGTACACTCCGGTAACCATCCCGTACACTCCGGTATCCCTCCGGTGCTCTCCGGTAACCCTCCGGTGCTCTCCGGTGACCTTCCCGTACACTTCCGGTTACCCTCCTGTACACTTCCGGTTACCCTCCCATACACTTCCTGCATGCCACCGGTAAACATTTTTTTAGCGTCTAAGTAATGCAGTTATAGCCACTAATTAGATTGATATCGATTCTAAGACTTATTGAGAAGTCTGTTTTCCTGTAAAAACATACCAATTCCTATCATACATAGAAATAAATCCGAAAGCTCCTTTTGGTCTCGAATTTCCGGTAACCTCCCGGTAGACTCCGGTAACCCTCCTGTACACTAGTTTACCGGAGGGTTACAGAAGTGTACCGGGAGGTTACCGGAAGATACCATTCCGAGGGCTCCGGTAACCTCCCCGTACACTCGAGTGTACGGGGAGGTTACCAGTGTTTTTCGTTTGCAGTGTGAGGAGTGCTTAGGATTATTTCTGGCTTGGACAAGGACAAGAGGCTCCATGATGGTGTTGTAGTTGATTTTTGAAAGAAAATGTCTCCTTCATCAAAATATTTGCTATTTTCCAGAAGGATAATAATGAAAATCTTAAAAAAGATCCCTTGATAAAATCTATCTTCCCAATCATGACAAGATACAAGAATACCAACAAACAATAACGGCTAGACATCCAGCTCTGCAAGATGTTTGGGGGACAATTGATGGCCTGAGGGAAAGAATAGAGCAAGCCCCAGATGACATTGTGCAGAGTCGCTTTTATAATGGATGGAAGAGCATCCATGTTGTAACTGCAGTGCTGTGTTTTGCTCTGGATGCCACCATTTTGGCATGCTTTTACAAAAAGTAGATGATAGGGGAAGCATTTATGCAAAGCAATTGAGACTTTATCATGAGACTGGATCAAAGTTTGTTATTGATTCTGCCTTCTGTAGAGGCCAGTTTCCACTCCTTGTCAAATCGTCTCAGGACTATCTAGCCGTAGACAACAACATGCTCACTTGCAATGAACAAATTCAAGATTTAGTGATAAAGAGGGAGGCAACATCCATGCATCAATCAGCGGAATGGGGCATGCGAGGTAGTAATCCTATGAAGAGTACGGAGAGAGGAGAGTAATAGTGACATCTCTGCTTTTGCTCTTTAACTTTCGTGCAAAGTTTAGGGACAAATCAGATCAGGACAGTTTATTATCCTGTTCTAGAAACAAATGCAAACTTAGAGTTCTTTGCAACTTAAATTAATTAGTTCAATTTCAGTCAACGCCTGTGAATGCTACGTGAAGGTTCAGCAAACAATAACGACAAGCTATTGTGTACATTTAGGCAGCAATAAAATTGGATTTTCATATACATGCATCATGGTCAGCATATTTGCATGGCATTCATTTCCAGAGAAGGGACCAGTTGATTGTTGGGTAGGGCCAAGTTTGTCTCCCAGCTTCCAGGAGAGAGGGCTGAGTTTTGTCTCCTGGCTTCCAAGAGAGAGGGCCAAGTTTTGTCTCCCAGCTTTGAGGAGAGAGGGATTACTGTTTAGGCAAGGCTTGGAATAAGCTGAGTGCATCTCCGTAAGATGCACAGGACTTACTTAAGTGCCTACGCATGTCACGGTGTTGCTGGCTGGCGCTGACTAATGCAGCAGCAGCTTGATCAATAACTAAGATTGACATTAAACATTAACAAATACTACCCACTCAACAGAACAAATTTTCACATTGCTTATTCTTCTGTTTTACCCTCAGGCTCTTCTGCTTTCCTGTCCTCTTCTTGAGTTTGTTCATCGGGATTGCTTCCTTGGAATGAGTGCCCACCGAATGTTGTTGCTGGGATATGTGGTGCAGTGAAAGACAGATGAGGACGACATTTTGCAAGTCGCATTTGCACATTTACATTTTTTTTGCGTTTTGGGCGGGGGGAAATTTGTGTAAATTTAAAATTTACACAAATTCTGTTTAAATTACACAAATCTTGGTCGACAAGAGGCCCTCGTCGACCATTGACACAAATCGTAAAAAACCATTTAGACAAATTTAGTTTTCACCTATAATTATCCTCCCCTCGTCTCTACTTGTAAGCTATCTCTATTATGTATCGTCATGTAGGGGTACTGCGACAATAAAAAAATAGGAAAATGGGACCCGTGACCCGGAATCTAAAAGCAATTGGCTAGAAATATGATTTACAATTTACGTTTTTGGTTAGTGTTATTGTTGTATACACAAATCTATGTAATTGTGATATGTGTAAATGCAATTTAGGAAAGGTGTTTTTGGTATGCTCAACTATCTCACTACATTAGAAAGTAGGTACTTTGAAGATAATTTCAGAAAAATAAGGCTATTGCTGAGAAATATGACTATTTCCAAATCTCTGATATAGTCTTATTTCTCAGCCATAGTATTATTTTTCCAAAAATGCTTATTTTTTGGAAATAAGAGGCATCTCTGTGTAGGAATAGTACATTTTCACGTAGCTCTCAGATATAGGCTGATTTCGTGTCTATAGTTTTATTTGCCATAGAAGGCTTATTTCTCCAAAACAGTCTTATTTATAATGCTATTTCTGAAAAATAAGCCTTCCCTGAGAAATGAGACTATTTTTGAGAAAGAGATGACTGAGATTAAAAGTTTCCTGTTTGTTGATCAATTGCATGGCAACTAGGTAGGTATCGTATATTTTTATTAATAGACCAGTTCCTCAACCTCAAAGAATCAATCAATGGCTTGTCATTTTAGAGGTCGTCAGTTGTTAATCTATTAAATTGTTATTAAGCAGTCAGTACATGTTTAACTA
>JABMIG010000111.1:272500-302500 GCA_013187285.1 Cyclotella cryptica
AGTACAGTACAACAAACTTCAATTAGTTAATGAAAAAGCTTTATGTAAGAAAAGTTAGCACTTTTTTAGAGTTATCGTTCTCTAAGTAGTAACTCTCATGTATCAACTTCAATGAAAATAAAAAAGGCAACTAATTTCTTGCAATATCCATGTGTGAATTTGTGTGCACATGACTCATTACATACACCTTGTTAGTCAACTTAAAACATGTAAGTACACTCACGACACATGTTAGTCATATTTTGTTGAACATGAGCTGAACATGACTATGCTTACAAAATTCGTTCGTACTACTGATGTTAAGTATCCATCTCACACCCAAGGTCTGACTAAAGGGCTCTCAGACATAGTAAGGTACCATACCTGTCATGCACGACCAAAAAAGTGCAGGACTGAAATTGTATTGAAGGTCGCGATGGGTATTCATCATCACTGTAGTACGCTAGCAGTACGCTAGTCGTGTGCTTTGTGGGCTACCTTAATTCTCATATTATAAGGTCACAAAATGTTAAAAGATACATAAGTCTCTTAACTGAAAGTTAGTGCCTGTTACATGTAAAAAATTATTGGTATCCACCCCTAGTTACTAAATAGCAGTGAATTGTACTGTAGAGCAAAAATTTTTTTTCGCGGCAGTGTTAGCGCATTTCATTTGTGGTCAGTTCTGATGTAAAATGCTTAGTTGGAAATGTCGGCGTTGTGTCGTGTCGGCGAGCCCCATTTTTTTGAGACATGTCTTGTCACCATCTCGATGTCGCAACATGTCACGAGCGTGTCTTATGATGTGCCGGCGACATCACAAGTCTCACAAGTCATGATGATGACATATTTTCCGGACACGCTAGCTTTGCACTAGCTTTGCATAAGTGGTGTGGTGGTTTTTCGCCAACACATGACCAAGATTGACTCCCAGTCACGGTGTGGGCGACATTCAAGATGTCATCAAAAATACAACTACAGCATGTCTCGGGATGACACCTCACCAAAATGTCGATGACACTTCCAACTAAGGTAAAATGACATAACTTGTGAACCGGAGGGAGTTATGCGGTGCAATACACATTGGCGTGAAGTAAATGAACAAAGCTATCACTTAGTAATGATTATTGGCTCTAAAGCACGAGTCAAGTATGTGAAAATGACATTTTTTTCTAACCTTCAGAGTCTTGACCTTATAATGCGGTGTCCTTATAATATGAGAATTACAGTAGTGTGGTTCATTTTGGCGGGCTAACAATACGGCCGTTATGCAGGCTTGGGTAGGCTTGAGGTAGGCTTGTGATAGGCTACCGTATAAATCAGTGTTTAGGTCATTCAAATTATAAGTCGAATGGAAGTCGAATTAGTCACATTCATTCTTTTCTGCTGCATGGACGCCTTGCCAGCACTAAAACATAAAAAATAGATTCTCCTCACTGTCAGCAACATGCTCATATGTGTAGCTCCCCATAACTCCTTCTAGTTGTGGAGTTATGCCAGATGGTAGCGGAACACACCACACATCACGGGGCACATCACATCAACTGCCTAAAATCTAAACCACCATGTTTCAGGTCGTGTTGTTGGTGCAAACGGAGTTGCAAAGGGCAGAAAAAAGAAGTACCCCCCTACGGAAGTAAATAAGCAAAGATACCAAAAAAATATCACAGACGATAAGCTAACTTGAGTGGATTATAAGTTACTTTTTTAATGTATCTTTTGACATTTCATTTACCTAAGCACTGATTTATACTGTAGTCGTGCGCATGGGTATGACTACGGCTAGAGTGGTACATTTTTGTATGCCAGTGGAACGCTGTTGTTATACTAGAGTTCCATGTTTTTCAAATTTGCGAGCTACCGACTTTAAATTTGTTAGTCATTTTATCTCTCCGTAGAGGATATCACCGGTCCGGCGAAGTGAACTAACAAAAATAAAAAACGGTCGACTAACAAATTTGATCAAATTTGTTAGCAACTTAACAAAGTTGATGGATGCTTGCAAGTGGTAGGAGATACTAAATTCCTCCGGTAGATCATTTTCTTCCAATTCTGGTGGTTATTTTTTGTGGGCAAGGCTTTAGTGGTCTGTCCATCACCCCAACAGTTGATCGCTGTCAAATTTACAGTTTAAACATGGACACACAAGATTCGACATTTGCAACTTTGAAATTTGTTAGTGACCTCTACTCAGACAACTGACAAATTTGCTGTCGTTCAACTACCGTAATTACCGGTGTATATAAGAACCACAAAATGTCCGGTCATTTTCAAAAGATACAATAAGTCGTTCTTATAATACGAATGAAGTTAGTCTCCCTACCGCGATGAAAAAATAAATGTATATCTGAAAATGTAGCCCTATCTACTTGGAGGTAGCCACTATGTACCCTTTTAACCATTGCTCGTCCGTCTGATGTGTGTGTTTGTTGTGAGCGTGACTGCGCGGTGAGTTTTTGGTCATAGTACCAGTAAGAAATTAAAATGAATCATTATCATCATATTGAATCATCAACGTGTTTATTAACCTATTCCTACGTATTTTGTGTCAGTTCTACACCAAGAAAGGGAAACTATGTATGCCAGCTATTTTTTTTAGCGCGCCTAGCATAAAAAATGGTTTTCCGTAAGAAGATGGTCGAAAAATAACTGACATATTGCTCTACATAGAAAAAATACCAGATTCTACGAGGAGCTATGATGAATCATTATGTCGGAGAAGGTGTGTAAGAGATCCAACGTGATGACCCCTTCCTAATGGATTGAGGTTACAGGAAATGGGCATAAGCTCCATCGAGAGGTCCCGAAGGGGTGTGCAGTGACGGATGTGAGCTAGATGCATTATGTGCCTTCACAACAAGCGGTCAAATATGGACAATATAATGACATTTTATTGATTCATTATAAGTTTTGACTGGTAGTGTAACTCAGTGAATAATGGGACCCATGTGGACCTAAGCATATGGGCGTGTTGCTCCCGATGAGGAGAATCTAAATAGCCAATGTTTAGAGTAAACATAGTGCGTTAATTGACCAAAAAAAGAAAATGTCTGTCGACATGGGTCATTTTATAGTGGTGGTTCTTATACACCGGTAATTACGGTAACAAAAAAATACCAGCGGCTGCTGCAAGATTTTTTGTAGCTAGACAGAATGCAATTTGTAGAAACAGAGGAAGACATACTTTAAAAATAAAGTGGCTTGTCTAGGTAGTATGCCGCAGTTGCTTGTCTACGCTTAATTAAATAGCAGTTGCAAATGGGCGCGAGAGCCTACGGTGCTTCGCGCGCGCAGCGCTTGCGATTGCGCCCAGATATAATAATTATATAGTTTATTGTACCAAGGTTCCCTTTTAGTTTGCAAAATCGTTCTTGTTAGACACTCTTCTGTGTCACGATCACGCCCATTTTAAAAATAAGATGTGTAATATTATAGTTTCCCAAGGTTCCCTTTTAGGTTGCAAAATCATGCTTGTTATGGTAGACACTCTTCTGTGACACAATAACATTCCCTTCAAGTTTACCGAACCATTGATTTGTGACATTTTAATGTTCCCTTCAAGTTTACAGAACCATTCTTGAAAAAATGTTATACGCTACAAGGCTGTTCTTTAAGCTATTCACAAAGATATAGTTTTAAAGGTAGACAGAGATTAACACATCATGACTACCCATGTAAGTAGCCCCGAAAAATGAATTATGTACAGGTAAGTTAGCATCAACTCATGGATAAGTACCTGTTTTGGCAAAAGTGAAAAAACTGTCTCACTGGAGAAGAAGAAGAAGAAGGAGAAGGAGAAGGAGAAGGAGAAGGAGAAGGAGAAGGAGAAGGAGAAGAAGACGAAGAAGAAGAAGAAGAAGAAGAAGAAGAAGAAGAAGAAGAAGAAGAAGAAGAAGAAGAAGAAGGAGAAGAAGAAGAAGAAGAAGAAGAAGAAGAAGAAGAAGAAGAAGAAGAAAAGCGGCTTAGTTTCCAATACAACTAAGATTTTGAAAAAATCTTGATATCAAAAACATGGACACTCAGAGTGGTATGGTACGCTTTTCATGCGCTACTTTTCGCACGAAAGAAAGTCAATCGTGCGGGATACCTTACTACGTAATTTACGTAAATTACAAGCAGCCGCTGCAAGATTTTTTAGCAGCAGCGAGAGCCCGCAAAAAGGAATTCGCCTTGTTTCGTTAAAAAGAAGATATGACAGTGGTCTCAGGCACGACTTTTTTAGTGTTAAAGCGAGCTTCGCTTGTACAATCGCGGTTTTGGTTCAAGATGTAAGTAAGGCACTTCGGTTAAACATAATTTTTGGTGATGCGTTTAGCGTACTAACGTAACATAGAAAACTTTTTGGTGATGCCTGTCATGTGAATTATGCCTTATTTGTGTTGTTGTCCGCTCACGTTGAAAATATTTTGGTGATGTGTCTAAGGCTGTTTGCAGCCCCAGGGTCTATTTTTCGAGGTCTATATTTGAGATGGGTTATGATCCCATTTTTCTGAGAATAAAAAATAGACCCTCGTGATAGCCGCGCAGCCCTAGGATCTGTATTTTTGATCGTAGGGTCTATTTCTAGGAGACCGTTTCCAAATAAATTAACATGGGACGTACACGACTGGGAGCCGAACCCATGAACTTTGGTTTTTGAGATTTACGATTTACTAACTGAGGTAGCCGATCAAGCTTTCTGCGAAATTGGAGAAGGGCTGGTTGAGCTTTTCGTGGAATCTCCATGTAGGAACTAGTACCTAAAATATTGACCCCGGCCAACCTTCGAAAAAATAAAAATAGACCCCGGATCTAT
This sequence comes from Cyclotella cryptica, assembly GCA_013187285.1. NCBI lineage: Eukaryota > Bacillariophyta > Thalassiosirophyceae > Thalassiosirales > Thalassiosiraceae > Cyclotella > Cyclotella cryptica. Next base: position 277,275 of record JABMIG010000111.1, read on the forward strand.
ATCGGGTCGATATAGACCCCGGGTCTATAAAAAAAGTCGGGGGTCTAGATTTTTATAGACCCCGTAGCGTACAGACCCAGGGCTGCACGCCATTTTTCGCCCATGGGGGGTCTATATTGGGGATCATAACCCAATAAAAAAATATACCCCAGGGCTGCAAAGGGTCTAACGTACTACCCTAACATGAAAATATTTTTGGTGATCCCTGTCATGTGAATTATGCCGTTTCCCTTTACAGCTGTTCAATAGCACAATTTTTGGCCACGCTACAAATTGCTTTTAGATATAATTTTAGAGGTAATCAGATATCAACAGTTAAAGAATACTCATGCATATAAACCGAAAAACTTAGGCTTTTACGGGTATTTCCAGCAGTGTATATATGAATTCAACTATAAAGTTCAAAAGTGAAAAAAACGTCTCCTGGAGAAGGAGAAGAAGACGATATCTGCTCAATGGTAAACTAAGATTTTTGAAAAAATCTTGATAAATACTTGGATATGCAACGGAAACGTGTTTCTCCTTGAATTCGAACTTCTTACCTCGATAAAAAACTGCGGGCCAGGGCATTCATGTACAATACTATTACCAGCAGCCGCTGCAAGATGTTTTGTAGCTAGCGAAACAGAATGCGATTTGTAGAGACAGAGGAAGAAGTACTTTTGAAATAAAGTGCTTGTAGTAGTATGCCACTTTTCTACGCTTAATTAATATGTACTATAGTAGTTGCAAATGGGCGCGCGCGCCGCGCTTGCCCTCGCGCCCATTTTAAAAGTATGTATCGTACCCATTTTTAGTTTGCGAAATTATTCTTGTTAGACGTAGACACTCTTTTGTGACACGATAACATTCCCTTCAAGTCTACAGAAACATTGTTGTATGATTCATAAAATGATAATTTGTGACTAATGTTCCCTTCAAGTTTACAGAAACATTCTAGAAAATAATGTCATACGTTATACAAAAAGATATAATTTTAAAGGTAGGCAGATACTTAAAGCACTATAACTACCCGTGTAAGTCCAAGCGAAAAATGAATTATTTACAGGTAAGTTCACATCAACTTCATGGTCAGTACCTGTTTTGGCAAAAAGCAAAAAAACTGTCTCACTGAAGAAGAAGAAGAAGAAGAAGAAGAAGAAGGAGGAGGAGGAGGAGAAGAAGAAGGAGAAAACGGCTCAGTTTCCAACACAACTAAGATTTTGAAAAAATCTTGATACTCGTCGTAGGTAATAATATTATGTATGACATAATGGGATTGCTATTGTCTAATATCGTTGTACAGTCGCTTAGAGTCGCTTCCGAACAACTCACAAACCAGAATTATGGACGCCATACAAGCCCAGCTCTCATCCTCTCTTGCCCAGCTTAAAGCAAAGCTTGACGAATCACCTGCCTTGCAGAAATTGGAGGTGCGGGTCGTATGTTTTCTTGTTTGACGAGACGTTTGCTATTGTTGACGCTAGCGTGCATTGGATCGATCTTAATTTGCACTAAATTTGCTGTGCAGTGCACTTCTTCTTCACTTATCTCGTTAATGCCGCTCACTTGCCATCTTCACCTCCGATCAACCCAGGAGAAAACGCATGTTCCCAAGGAATATATTTTCATTGGAGGGGCATTCGTTCTCACCCTCGCCTTCCTCTCCGGAGTCGGCACCGGTACTCTTTGCAGCGTAATTGGATTCATTTTTCCCGCAATAAAATCTTTTGCAGCTATGGAGTCCCACGCTTCCAATGAGGTGACTCAGTGGCTTGTCTATTGGGTGGTGTACTCGTTCTTTTCAGTAATTGAGATTTTCGCGGAGACATTGCTTTACTGGATCCCGTTTTATTATAGGTTCAAGTTAGGTTTCCTTATCTGGGCTATGTTGGTGAGTCGCTGAAATCCTTTTACTGAACTTCACAATAACGCACTTGCGGAAGAATATCATTAATCGATGCATTATCTCTCGCCATATAGCCCCAAACACGCGGTGCAAAATACCTGTATGACAACTTTTTGAAAGACCTGTTGAAGAAGAGCGAGTCAAAAATCGATGCTGCATTGAAGGATGCTAAAAGCACTGCTGGAAAAGGTGATAATGGGAACAAGAAAGACGAATAAGAATTATAGCATTAGATAAAGCTGTTGCTGTTTCAAATGGGATGTCATCGATGCAGATGAATGCGTTTATAGCTCTTGAGTGTTCGCAACTTACATGAGTGTTGGTTATCTCATAGGATTCTTTAATGAACTTAATACTTGTTGATACCATAAAATAGGTGAATCATGGTCAACCAATTCCTTTAAAGTGACAGGCAACTTTCAGAGAATGTATGTTTCTGTTGAATATTAAAAACCCCGAACTTCATGTTTTCTCTGGAGGTGGGAATATCACTTGAAGACATTTTTGCAGGTTTGTCAAGGTGTTTTTTAAAGAATTTAAGAACCCATTTTGGTGATGACATGGTGTTGCCATGACAGAGTATTGATTTTAAAGGTTAACTTTTTAATCTATCTCAAAAATGAGACAAACGTGGTATTAAGTCGAAGTAAGGTCAACTTAAATTCCGATTAATACATACTACTGTATAAGCCGGATTATAAGTGCTGCCAGTGTATAAGTGCACACGGAGCTAATTCCATGTACATTTTCTGTTTCTATGTGTTCCACCCTAGCTAAGTTCATGGAAAACACATAAAGCGTTTCTCTGTCTCATGAGCAATACACCAATATTTGTAGCTCCCAGTAACTCGGGCTGGTTGCCGAGTTACGTCCGAAACCCGAAAAAATCACATGCTCCACCATTACAACAAAAAAACACAACACATCTCCGCCCAATGAATCACATTGTTCTTGTTGGTTTGTCACATCTGGTGGGAACCTGTACCGTACGGTACAATAAAGTAAAAATTATAAGGTGTTACGGAACCCACCATGTTAAGAACACTAACTTGCGCCGGATTATAAGTGCCGCCTAAATGTATCTTTTGTACAAAAGCGTGCACTTATAATCCGGGTTATACGGTAGATCATTCACTTTATGCATTCTTATCAGATTGATACATGATAAATGTCTGGGGTCCTGTGGAGTCGTGTTGCCAAAATTGGCAATATTTTGATTCAACTGAATGACTTGACATCAAAAATCTTAAGTTCTGCCTTCCACAGTGTGTCTTGCCCATCAACTCCTTATCTATGATTCAAAACAACACAGATTATGTAATGTGCAACAGGGAATCTGTGAATTTGAGCACCACTTGGGTGGGTTATCATGGTGAACACAACATTTTAGGAGTTTTTGCCAACATTCATGTGGAGGTAAACATTGGTGCAAATGATTGCACATGTGACTGACATAGACCAAAATATGAATAAGTTAAAATAACTTTGTGAACCATAAAAAATGTGGTGGAATAAATATGTGGAGTATTTTCAGAACTGTATTCAATAAGATCTTGCCCCTTGTAGAGGAACTGCACTATGTATGGTGCTGTTTACAAAAAGCTTATAATAACAATTACTACCTTAGTTTCACATGTCCTTGACATGTCCTTAGATGTGTCCAATGCCTGCGATCTTCCCTGGGCACATGTTTTTGCTGACACAACTACAGATGTTGGCTTGGGCTTGGGGTCACGTGTCCCCCAGTCTGCAAAATCGAGTCCCATATTTTCCGTCACTGCCCACAATGAGCTGCTGCAAATCAAGCTTGTGTCCACCCACAATTGTACCACAACCACAATGAATTAAATACTTACCATGATCTTCACAGATATGGCCGGCGCTCAGTCCACAGACTGAAGCTGAGGTTGTGCTGATGATTCTTGTTGTACATGATTAATTTGTGGGTCAAGACTATCATCATTGGTGCTGCATTTCCATGAATTTTCTGAAGTTATGGATGTATTGTCACTGTCACTGTTACTGTCACTATCATCATAGAATGCACAGTCGTATGGCTTGAAGTGTGGAGATTCGTGTTTGCGATGGAGACGGAGACGGCCCCTGGAAAGATGTGACAGGGAAGTTATGGAGTCCCCTGACAGGATGCGTTTGTGTACAGCATATGGCATCGTGCAGTTGCTGTTGCATATTTATGCTTGATGGGACGATGAATGTTGCATTGGACGGCATTGGAAATATACACATCCATCGTGATTATTGGATGAGCGCGTGAAAAGTAAAACCTGGGAGCCTCCCAAAATTCTGGGTGAGAGGGCTCCCCTTTCACCCAGAATTCTGGAAACGCTCCCAGATTTTACTGACACCAGTCAGACCGGAATATGGGTGAAAAATTAAAATATGCGTAGGTAGTACAGGGAATTGTGCCGATTCCCCCAAAAAATGAGTGAAAACAAAATCTGCGCACAGATTTTGAATGCAAATAAGATGGCTAAATACAATAGGAGCACTCCTGCTCTGTCTGTTGTCAGTCTGACCGACAAAAATGACGTCAGGGTTGGAGTAAAAAAATATTTACAACCTTATATCGATTGAAAGATCTTTTTCCATGCTTTCTAACAGTGTTCTTGTTTTGTTTGTTTGAACAGTCTTTTGTGAGTTATTGTCAGGCTGCGACTTTGTAACGTTTGATCCCAATTGATCGATCTGAATCCGTGACAGAATTTTTGGATAAGGACCATTTTGTATTGGACTTGACTTTGTTGGACCAATAGCTGGCAATCGCATGCCGATTGCATCCGATAGGGCAATAGTCCAATGAATTTTTTTCCTGCCATGTCATTTTTTCTCTCGCCACCTCATCTTTTTCTTCTCCACATCTGTGTATTTCTCACCACTTTCAATCATTCCTAGTACTTACTGTAATATGTCCATAGGAAAACCGATTGGTCGATTGAACTTCAAGGGGGAAATAGCGTCCAATCGAAGCTCCAATTGGACTATTGGACTCGTGACAGAACCGATCGACCAATCCAAAAAGGGCACTCAATTGGATTGGAGACGTTCATTGGGACCTAAAAAGTCACAGATTCGCAGTATCAATCAGCCAATCAGGCTCATGGGACTCACTTCGATCCGATCTGATCTGTCAATAAGACCTACAAAGTCCCAGCCACAGTTGAATAAAACGGATCGGAAAAATCCGATCTGTTCATTCTTGTAGAAAATTGGTACATTTCTACTGTATAATAATAGAGTTACTTCGTTTGCTCCAAAATTCATTTTTGAATTTCTCTCGAAATAAGTTTTTTGGAATCCACTGTCTGGCCGGCTGGGTATCATGATACCTCTAGGATACATAGTGCTCCTGTTGTATATAACCGTCTTAAATACTCACCCTTAGAACATCTGGTGTCGTTTTATATTAGGTTTTAGGTGAAAAATAGAAATGTCAATGAAATCGAAAAAACACATATATGTTGGTTCCAGTTAGGGCACCATCCCAGTTCTAGAACTGGACGTTTTTCTCCCAGTTGGGGCACTATGCATTGAAATAGTTTTCCAGGTAAGGCTAACTACTACCTCCAATTTTCTGAGGTACCTTATTAGGTGAAGATTACACCTAATTGCGGTCTCAGTTCTAGAACTGGGACATCCAGCTCTAGAACTGGGCACCCCATTCAGGCACGGTGCCCCAACGGGGAGAAAATTGTCCAGTTCTAGAAGTAGACAAAAAATCATCCAGTTCTAGAACTGGGACAGTGCCCTAACGGGATCCAACATATATCATATCAGTGGGATCTTAACGATACCATTACCAGAAGCCGCTGCAAGATTTCACGATTCGTAGAAACAGAGGAGTCGTAGGTTTAAACGTAAAGTGGCTTGGCTACATATACTTATAAATGTACGTGTGCGCCGCGCACACGAACGTGCCCATTTTTGAAATAAGATATAATTTTAAAGGTAAACATAGATCAACACATCATGACTACCCATTTAGGTCAACCCTGTTTTAGCTTACAGTGCAAGTACCTGTTAAGGCAAAAAGTGGAAAAACTGTCTCACTGAAGAAGAAGAAGGAGAAGATGTAAAACAAGAAGAAGAAGGAGAACATGGGCTCACTTTCCAATACAACTAAGATTACCAGCAGCCACTGCAAGATTTTTTGTAGTGAGCTAGACAGAATGTGATTCCTAGAGACAGAGGAAGATGGTTTTATGGCAGCTCAAAAATTATATACATCTATAATCGTTGAGAATTTTTATATCGTCAAATGATGTCTAAAATGTTATAAAAATGATCGCTACAAAATATGAGATGAATGAAATTATCATCTCCAAAATTGTGTTCAGAATATAGTATATACTTCCGCAATCCTAAGAAAAAATTGCCTTGCGTTTCATTACCGCTCAAAAAATATTATGTCCTTGAATGCTTGAGTTAAAAATATTGAAATCGTTGATAGCCTTCAAAATCGTTGAAAATATTGATGGCTTGAGAAATCATCAATAGAGGACAAAATCGTTAAAAATATTTAATGCTTGAGTTAAAAATATTGACCGTTCAAGAATATTATGTACAACCGTAATCGTTAAAAAATATTTTTTTTTGTTTTATTGCAGCGCAAAAAATATTATATAAATCTATCATTGCTGTGAATTTTTAAATCGTTGATAGACGTCAAAATGGTGTAAAAATTGAACGCCACAAAATAATCGTTGAGAATTATTCTTGTAAAAGATGTTTTATGTTATAACGTCGTTAGTCCCTTCAAGTTCACAGAACCATTCTTGTAAAAAATTGGTGACACTTCTATATTCCCTTCAAGTTTCTTGTAGAAGATGTTATATGCTATAATGTTGATCTTGAAGCTATTCACAAGGATATAATTTTAATGGTAAACAGGACATAAAACATCATAACTACCCGTGTACGTAGCCCCGATAAATTAATTATTTAAAGTTAAGTTATCATCAACTAATTGGTAAGTACCTATTAAGGCAAAAAGTGAAAAAACTGTCTCATCAAAGAAGAAGGAGAAGGAGAAGGAGAAGGAGAAGGAGAAGGAGAAGGAGAAGGAGAAGGAGAAGAAGAAGAAGAAGAAGAAGAAGAAGAAGGAGAAGGAGAAAAGGGGCTCAGTTTCCATTATTACCAGCAGCCGCTGCAAGATTTTTTGTAGCGAGCTAGACAGAATGTGATTCCTAGAGACAGAGGAAGATGGTTTCATTGCAGCTCAAAAATTATATACATCTATAATCGTTGAGAATTTTTATATTGTCAATAGACGCCAAAATTGTTATAAAAATGATCGCTACAAAATATGAGATGAATGAAATTATCATCTCCAAAATCGTGCTCAGAATATATTATGTACATCCGCAATCCTAAGAAAAATTTGCCTTGCGTTTCATTACCGCTCAAAAAATATTATGTTCTTGAATGCTTGAGTTAAAAATATTGAAATCGTTGATAGCCTTCAAAATTGTTGAAAATATTGATGGCTTGAGAAATCATCAATAGAGGACAAAATCGTTAAAAATATTTAATGCTTGAGTTAAAAATATTGACCGTTCAAGAATATTATGTACAACCGCAATCGTTAAAAATTGTTTGTTGTTTTATTGCAGCGCAAAAAATATTATATTCATCTATCATTGCTGTGAATTTTTAAATCGTTGATAGACGTCAAAATGGTGTAAAAATTGAATGCCACAAAATAAGCGTTGAGAATTATTCTTGTAAAAGATGTTTTATGTTATAACGTCTTTAGTCCCTTCAAGTTCACAGAACCATTCTTGTAAAAAATTGGTGGCACTTCTATATTCCCTTCAAGCTTCTTGTAGAAGATGTTATATGTTATAATGTTGTTCTTTAAGCTATTCACAAGAATATAATTTTAATGGTAAACAGGACATAAAACATCATAACTGCCCATGTATGTAGCCCCGATAAATTAATTATTTAAAGGTAAGTCATCATCAACTAATTGGTAGGTACCTGTTTTGGCAAAAAGTGAAAAAACTGTCTCACTAAAGAAGAAGAAGGAGAAGGAGAAGGAGAAGGAGAAGGAGAAGGAGAAGGAGAAGGAGAAGGAGAAGAAGAAGAAGGAGAAGGAGAAGGAGAAGGAGAAAAGGGGCTCAGTTTCCAATATTACCAGCAGCCGCTGCAAGATTTTTTGTAGCGAGCTAGACAGAATGTGATTCCTAGAGACAGAGGAAGATGGTTTTATTGCAGCTCAAAAATTATATACATCTATAATCGTTGAGAATTTTTATATTGTCAATAGACGCCAAAATCGTTATAAAAATGATCGCTACAAAATATGAGATGAATGAAATTATCATCTCCAAAATCGTGCTCAGAATATATTATGTACATCCGCAATCCTAAGAAAAATTTGCCTTGCGTTTCATTACCGCTCAAAAAATGTTATGTTCTTGAATGCTTGAGTTAAAAATATTGAAATCGTTGATAGCCTTCAAAATTGTTGAAAATATTGATGGCTTGAGAAATCATAAATAGAGGATAAAATCGTTAAAAATATTTAATGCTTGAGTTAAAATATTGACCGTTCAAGAATATTATGTACAACCGTGATCGTTAAACAATATTTGTTGTTTTATTGCAGCGCAAAAAATATTATATACATCTATCATCGCTGTGAATTTTTAAATCGTTGATAGACGTCAAAATGGTGTAAAAATTGAACGCTACATAATAAGCGTTGAGAATTATTCTTGTAAAAGATGTTTTATGTTATAACGTCTTTAGTCCCTTCAAGTTCACAGAACCATTCTTGTAAAAAATTGGTCACACTTCTATATTCCCTTCAAGTTTCTTGTAGAAGATGTTATATGCTATAATGTTGTTCTTTAAGCTATTCACAAGAATATAATTTTAATGGTAAACAGGACACAAAACATCATAACTACCCATGTATGTAGCCCCAATAAATTAATTATTTAAAGTTAAGTTATCATCAACTAATTGGTAGGTACCTGTTTTGGCAAAAAGTGAAAAAACTGTCTCACTAAAGAAGAAGAAGAAGAAGAAGAAGAAGAAGAAGGAGAAGGAGAAGGAGAAGAAGGAGAAGGAGAAGGAGAAAAGGGGCTCAGTTTCCAATATTACCAGCAGCCGTTGCAAGATTTTTTGTAGTGAGCTAGACAGAATGTGATTTGTAGAGACAGAAGAAGATGTACTTTAAAAATAAAGTGGCTTGTCTAGATAGTTTGCCGCAGTTGCTTATCTACTATTAATAAAAGAGCAGTTGCAAGTGGTTGTGAGCACGCCTATTTTAAAAGTAAGATATAATAATATAGTTTACCAAGGTTCCCTTTTAGTTTGCGAAATCGTTCTTGTTAGACACTCTTCTGTGTTGTGATCGCGCCCATTTCAAAGTGAGATATAATATTTTATAGTTTACCAGAGTTCCCTTTTAGTTTATGAAATCATTCTTGTTATAGTAGACACTCTTCTGTGACACAATAACGTTCCCTTCAAGTTTACAGAACCATTGTTGTATGACTAAAATGATTTGTGACATTTGAATGTTCCCTTCAAGTTTACAGAACCATTCTTGAAAATAATGCTATACGTTATTATAAGGCTGTTCTTTAAGCTATTCACAAAGATATAGTTTTAAAGGTAGACAGAGATTAAAACATCATGACTACCCATGTAAGTAGCCCCGAAAAATGAATTATTTACAGGTAAGTTATCATCAACTAATTGGTAAGTACATGTTTGGTATAAAGTGAAAAAACTGTTTCACGAAAGAAGAAGAAGAAGAAGAAGAAGAAGAAGAAGAAGAAGAAGAAGAAGAAGAAGAAGAAGAAGAAGATGATGAAGATGAAGAAGAAGAAGAAGAAGAAGAAGAAGAAGGAGGAGGAGGAGGCGGAGAAGGAGAAGGAGAAGGAGAAGGAGAAGGAGAAAAGGGGCTCAGTTTCCAATACAACTAAGATTTTGAAAAAATCTTGACAACTAAGATTTTGAAAAAATCTTGATTTTGAAAAATCTTGATAGTGTGAAAACAAAGGATTCCCGAAGTCTGCCCGAAGAGCCTGAAGTCAGCCCAGAGTCTGCCCGAAGTTGCCTCCGTCAAAAATCACATGGATATACCAGAGTCAAGTAATAGGAAATCATGGAAGGATAGAGGAACGAGAGACGGAGGATAGACGGTACAATAGCATGTGCTCAGCGTATCTCTCATTTCTCATGCATAATCTTGCCCCTGCTACAGGTGTCGCTCTCCGACGGAAAACTCCTCTTGTTGGGGGAGTCTTGCTCCTGTTGGGGATAAATGTCTTGTACGGGAATCGCACATCGCACCGATATCTTTATGGTTTCCGAAACCTATCGCATTCTCCGGAAGATTCATTGGAGACTACTCTGCATGGGCGTAGACCCCTCTGGGCCAAATCATTTGCACATGTCCAACCCTATGAAAGTGAAATATCACCTGCGTGCAGACCTCATTTTCAAGTCGCATCTCCTCCTAATCAACTGCTTCGATGGTCCAATTCCTCCAAGTTCAAACGGCTTTACTTCTATCACGCCCGCAAAGCTGGTAAGTATGGTATTCCGTGATTTCCACTTCATCACCACTCCCACGCCTTAATTTTCTTAATATCGTGTTTCAAAATGTCCGTTGTTTTCAGGAGGAACATCAATGAAGTACTATTTTGAGAAGGTTGCCAAACACCATGGCTTAGAATTTGTGTCAGCGGAGTATCTGGGCTCAGAACTGCCTGGTTCTCATGATGACTCTACGTTTTATGTAACTCATTTGAGAGATCCCGTGAGTAACAATGTAGTTGCCAATCCTAGTTTTCCTGTCATGGTCCCAGAGAGCTTAATGTGAATTCGTCGATTAATAAAATGAAAAAAAAGGTAGCAAGGTCATTGAGCCATTTCAAGTGTAAGAACATTTTTTCTTAGTTCATACTTTATTTTTTACTCGTCCCTCATTGGATACAACATTAACTTGTCCTAGATGAAGGGAGATGGGATTGCAAGCAACTGACAGAGAACTTCACTTTATACAATGCATCCGAAGACAATGCCAACAAGCTAGAAACATGGAATGGGACCGCTGGTCACCATGGATATGCTCCATGTACAACAACGTCAAGGGGAACGACTTTCCATCTCGTAAAATGTGCAGTTAATTGCTATACCCAATGGTTTTCAAGTTTATCTTGCCCTGTTTGGGACATTCCAATCAGCACTCAAGTGGAAAAAGCCAGAGAGGTCTTACTTCGATTCAATTTGATTGTTATCCTTGAAAAACTCAAAGATCATAACTATGTTGCTGCCATAGAAAGTTTTACGGGAGTCCCAGGTCTGACAGTTAAACGCAGCGCGTGGTGCGAACTCGAATCTCACGAAGTAAACAAAAAGGTTCCGTTAAAGTTCAAAAATGAAACGATCCAGCACTTAACGGAGCTGAACCGAGTGGATATTGATTTATACAACAATATAAGCAAATGCTTAGTAAATGGTGTGTATGATTTTCCTCGATGGGATCATAATAGGTTGACAAGAAATCAAACATTCCATGTAGATCATCAGGATTTCTCCAAATGGAAGATTAACCAAGTCAAGAAACACTGGGAGAAAAAGTGGGAAGAACAAATCAGAGACAGCGCAAGAGTCTTTGCTCCTACGAAAAAGTCCCCAGCATGTGAACCCCACTTTGATCTTGCTACTGCTGTTAATACGTGGGACAACGAGACGAAGTTTAAAAGACTTTACTTCTATCACTCACGGAAAGCGTGAGTTGCTGTTCTGTATTGCTCATTTATACCATGCGCTCTGATGATTTGTCTCCTTCTCACGCAATTCATCTACGCTTCTCCACAGCGGGGGTTCCTCGCTGAGGTATTATTTTGAAAGGGTAGCTAGGCACCATGGTCTTGAGTATTCTGTGCTCGAGTACGAGAACGCGGAATTCCCTGGGTCACATGACATGGCCACTTTTTATGTTACCAATCTACGTGAACCTGTCGCGAGATCAGTTAGTGCTTTTAAATGTGAGACACGTCAATTTGGGAGTTGTCGTCGAGTTGCCTGTGACCTATTCAATCGTTCTTTCATTTTTGCAGATGAAGGTCGCTGGGACTGTAACCAATTAATCTACAATTATTCATTTGTTCCAACAGAAGCCAATGCTAGAAAACTTGAATCTTGGAACCATACTGGTGGTCACCATCCAATGCAATGCAAGTTTAAAGGGAAAGGGAAACCACTAAATTTCTTTTTAGGAGGATGTGCAGTCAACTGTTACATACAATGGTTTGCAGGGATCTGTCCGAACGAGTCGGTGTCCTTTTCACAGCGGTATGAAATAGCGGCAAGAAAAATTCTTCGCTATAACTTCATTGTGGTCATAGAGAAAATGAGTGATCCTATCTATATTGCTGCCGTTGAGCGTTTTTTCGGTGTTCCAGGAATCACCCAAAAGAAACAATCGTTGTGTGAATCGGAAGCCAACAAAGCCAATGAAATGAATCCATTGGTCATCCAAAATGATACCCTGACACAACTTAAATATCTCAACAAGTTTGATATCATGTTGTACCAAAGATTAACGGAATGCCTTGAAGATGGAAACTACGACTTCCCTGAATGGAACGAAACGAGATTCACCAGTTCAGGAGGAAGAATTCCTTACAGTCCCTTTGATCACTTCAAACGAAACGAAGTTAACGAAAAAAATAAACTGAAACTTAACCTAACGTCGGTCTAATGACGTCCTATATTACTTCGATGTCACACCACTACAACGTTCATAGAAACGTTATTTTATGTTGAGCGCATTCGGGTGGTCCTCTTGTTCACGTCCAAGACGATCTCCCCATTAAAAATGAATAATCCCATCCTTAGATAAATGCACTCGATAAAAACCACTTCGACAGAAAAGGTCTTATAATATCATCGTTCTTAGCTTCATTTCTCTGAGGGAGTCTTACAAATCATAGAGTCGACAGCATGGACTGGACCTTGAAGCTCCTCCCAAAGAGCTTTGTAAACAAGCTGCTGGCGCTGCACAGGACGCTTTCCCTCAAACAGCAGAGAAATAACTTCTACAGAAATATGCGACCCGTTAGGATCGTCGTATGCCCCTGTTTTATTTTCAACAACGCGGTTGAGGTGTTTCGATGTCGTGGGTTGCATTAATTGTGCACGTGTAGCAATAAATTGTTACAAACAAGAATTCAGCATGTCAGAATTAATTATCGCGAGAAATCAGAATGAAAGAATACTAAACCAAAGCTTGGAGCGATGACAAAGTTCCACCATAACAAGCATACATCGCACCTGTCACCTTGACATCTTCGGTCTCCAACGCTGCAGCTATCTTTTGTCTGCAAGTCTCAACAATCGAAGTATCCGCCCCAGCTGGTGTAGACATCCACCTGGTAGATAGTGCACCAACAATTGTCCTTTCGGCTACTTTGCTACTTTGGACGGAAAATGAATGGACAATTTTAGAGAGCATGATGAAAGAGAGGATGGACAATATGGCCTTCATCGTCTTGGTTCTGCTCATTGTGACGTTTAAATAATTATGAGTTTATGACGTACTTATATTTTTTATTTTGACGTATACTACAAGTAAGAAGGTAATATAGTAGTCGTAAGTATAAGTTGGCGAGGATTTTTCTGTGACGCGTGAAGAGAAAAAAGGATAAAGCCCATCCTTTCTCAGTACAATACAATACCATACCGTACGGACATGAACGTGAACTTGAAATTACCAGCAGCCGATGCAAGATTTTTTGTAGCTAGCGAAACAGAATGCAATTTGTAGAGACAGAGGAAGACGTACTTTTGAAATAAAGTGCTTGTAGTAGTATGCCACTTTTCTACGCTTAATTAATATGTACTATAGTACCATAGTTGCAAATGGGCGAGAGCGCCCTCGCGCGCAAGCCGCGCGCTCCCGCGCCCATTGTAAAAGTATGTACCCATTTTTAGTTTGCGAAATCATTCTTGTTAGACGTAGACACTCTTTTGTGACACGATAACATTCCCTTCAAGTTTACAGAACCATTGTTGTATGATTAAAATGATAATTTGTGACTAATGTTCCCTTCAAGTTTACAGAAACATTCTAGAAAATAATGTCATACGTTATACAAAAAGATATAATTTTAAAGGTAGGCAGATACTTAAAACACTATAACTACCGGTGTAAGTCCAAGCGAAAAATAATTTATTTACAGGTAAGTTCACATCAACTTCATGGACAGTACCTGTTTTGGCAAAAAGCAAAAAAACTGTCTTACTGAAGAAGAAGAAGGAGGAGGAGGAGAAGAAGGAGAAGGAGAAGGAGAAGGAGAAGAAGAAGAAGAAGAAGAAGAAGAAGAAGAAGAAGAAGAAGGAGAAAACTGCTCAGTTTCCAACACAACTAAGATCTTGATTAACAGCAGCTGCTGCAAGATTTTTTGTAGCGAGCTAGACAGAATGCGATTTGTAGAGACAGAGGAAGACTTACTTTAAAAATAAAGTGGCTTGTCTCTAGGTACAATAGTATGCCGCAGTTGCTTATCTACGCTTAAAATAGCAGTTGCAAATGGGCGCGCGCGCCTCGCGAGCGCCGCGTGCTCCTCGCACGCGCCGCGTGCGCTTGTGTTAGGCCAAATGCTTGGTAATTTCCAATTGCTAAGCAATTGTCTTCAGTTCGAAAGGACACTTTGCAATTCCTCGTCGACGTTTGCACTACCAAGGAATTTCAAAACTGCCGGGAATACGCAGAAATTTCTTGTCCACGGCCGAATTACGTTTGAATTGTGTGAAAACAGTCAGTTTGGATGCATTTGTAGCCAAATTTGGCGCCAAAATGCACTCAACTGACAGGGTTTTTAATGGTACCAATCCCCACGTAAATTAATATCTTGTGTTGGGTCAGTGTTCTCTTCCCAAGGAATTGTAACGGCGAAAAAACATGCACGATATTGAAATTCCTAAGGAATTGTAATAATGAAGATATTAAATCTGTATTACAATTCCTAAGGAATTGTAATTTCTAAGTTATTTTACAAATGACTACTGTTGAGTACCGTCGAACGGAAAAATTGATGCCAAACGGACATGTTAGACACTCCTCTGATGCCAATCAGACGTGTCACACTACAGTATTGATGCCAAACAAGGGGTCGTTGCAGAAAATCCCCAGCTAAACCACTGTTGTCGAGGAATTGAAAACATGAAAATTTCAATTCCTTGGTAGTGCAAACGTCGACGAGGAATTGCAATGAGTTTTTTGACCCATTTTGCAATTGCTTAGCAATTGGAAATTAACAAGCACTTGGCCTAACACTTGCGCCAATTTTAATAATATCCCCATCCTTTTCTTACGGCGCATCTTGTGCACCGTAACTAGCTTTCCCCATGATAATCCTTATGGTGCATCTAGTGCACCATAATTGGACGATTCCTACATAGCCTCCATAGGCATTCAAAAAGACACATTTGCCCATCAGAGGTAATCTGGGCTTGGCATCATTATTTTGCTAGAAATGCATAAGCCTAATTTTTGGCCAATTAAGATGGAAATGTTAGGCATATATAATATTTTCAAAAGTTGTACCAGACAGTTGGGACGCCTGAAAACTCCGTCAGTGTGGTGTACTTACTGGGATTTTTTGTTCTAACACTAATATTTGAAATGATCTCTTTCTCAAAAATGGTTGTTGGTTTCCTCTGAACATATGTAGGAATAGTACAAAAGTTATGGTGCACTAGATGCACCATAAGAGATTTCAAGGATTTGGTCAAAGTGTGCAGTGCATCTAGTGCACCGCAACTGGGGGTGGGGATATACTTACATTAATTTTAAAATACTATGAAAATATATAAATATCATACCACTTTGTGTACCACCAACAAATACCTCCTGAGTCTCAATATCCCTAAGTATAGAGGCATACTAATTTTCTAGCCATTACAGGTCTAGTTATTTTTGAAAAAGCATGTGATAGAAAAAACTCAATTACTTTTTTAATAGAAATCAACAATATGACCTAATTTCAACTGATCACTGCAAATTCTAGCAAAACAAAATGTTATTAAATTGAGTAATGCTGCTGTTTTGGGGGGAGCCAGTGAGGGAAAGAGGGTCACATGGTGTTAGAAGGCTACTGCAGTGTTCAAAATGAAACTCTCTACAACAAAATTGTCACAAAAATTGCAATTACTCACCTATTCTCTACTTTAGAAAGCCAGTCTCCCGCAAACTGACAGGATTGAGCATTTGCTGTAGTATTTGTGGGCATTGGGACTGGTGGGGAGGGCCATATTTTATGAGGAGGTGTCTTCGGGGTTCATTATTCAGTGAAAAAATCAAACAGTTGTAAAGATGGCAACAACTCACATTTTCTAGCCCATTTAAAACAAATTCCCCTGTGTGCAGTGAGGATCGAGCTTTGCTGTTGTCTTTCAGAGCATTCGTAATTGGGAAGAGGATGAGATTGGAGAATGAGGTATTGGAAGGATTACTAATGCATAAAAAAGAAATGGGCGTAAAATTTGCAGTAACTCACCTATTCCACCCATTATAAACCCATTCCCCTGCACACAGACAGGATTGAGATTTAGGGGCTACTGATATCCATTGCGAATTGGAAGGAGCGTCAGATTGGAGGAGGAGGTGGTGAGAGCACGGTAAATATTTCATAGAAACAATTGAAAAGGGTGAGAAATTTAATGTGCTCTCCAATTTGACAACGAACAAAGCCACCCCACTGCACACTGCTTGCATGGATCATTTTCTGTGGTCATTGGGGGCAATTGGGGATCGGGAGGAGGGCTAGATTGGAGGAGAGGGCAGTGGCAGGGTCAACAATATATTGAAAGAATAGATGGTCGAAATTGGCAATAGCTACCCAGCTGAATAATTAACCCCGAAGCCACCTCCTCATATAATATGGCCCTCCCCACCAGTCCCAATGCCCACAAATACTACAGCAAATGCTCAATCCTGTCAGTTTGTGGGAGACTGGCTTTCTACAGTAGAGAATAGGTGAGTAATTGCAATTTTTGTGACAATTTTGTTGTAGAGAGTTTCATGTTGAACACTGCAGTAGCCTTCTAACACCATGTGACCCTCTTTCCCTCACTGGCTCCCCCCAAAACAGCAGCATTACTCAATTTAATAACATTTTGTTTTGCTAGAATTTGCAGTGATCAGTTGAAATTAGGTCATATTGTTGATTTCTATTAAAAAAGTAATTGAGTTTTTTTCTATCACATGCTTTTTCAAAAATTGCTAGACCTGTAATGGCTAGAAAATTAGTATGCCTCTATACTTAGGGATATTGAGACTCAGGAGGTATTTGTTGGTGGTACACAAAGTGGTATGATATTTATATATTTTCATAGTATTTTAAAATTAATGTAAGTATATCCCCACCCCCAGTTGCGGTGCACTAGATGCACTGCACACTTTGACCAAATCCTTGAAATCTCTTATGGTGCATCTAGTGCACCATAACTTTTGTACTATTCCTACATATGTTCAGAGGAAACCAACAACCATTTTTGAGAAAGAGATCATTTCAAATATTAGTGTTAGAACAAAAATCCCAGTAAGTACACCACACTGACGGAGTTTTCAGGCGTCCCAACTGTCTGGTACAACTTTTGAAAATATTATGTATGCCTAACATTTCCATCTAAATTGGCCAAAAATTAGGCTTATGTATTTCTCGCATAATCATGATGCTAAGCCCAGATTACCTCTGATTGGCAAATGTGTCTTTTGAATTTCTACTGAGGCTATGTAGGAATCGTCCAGTTACGCACTAGATGCACCATAAGGATTATCATGGGGAAAGTTAGTTATGGTGCACTAGATGCACCGTAAGAAAAGGATGGGGATATATTTTCGTAATATTTTTATTTCTGAGTACTAGTTCGTGATGTAGCGCTACGTCAATTTTTTCAATACGTCATGCATTTTTGATCGTAAATGTATAAGCGTGCTGCTACTTAAGTAGCGCTGAGGGTAATAATTTCTACCAAAATTTGGCTAACAAAATAAGAAGATGCGTCTGTCTGCCACACAGTAAAATCTACCATGTCCTGTAAAATAGTGAATCACACAAGATTGTGATGGACGTTTGGTACAGTATTATAATATTGTACCTTGTACCTACTGCAGGTCTTGTTGTACCATACTTCTACACTGACTTGATATCATTGTATGTCCATGCATCACCATCATGACATGTTTGCCCCATTGTTGGAAACTTTTTCAATCCTGGCACCCATGCTGAATCTAGCTACATTGCTAACACTGGCCTGCTGCTAACAACATACACAAACAGGGACAGTTGGCACAACATGCGAAAAATGAATTTCCTTTACTACTTTGACTCAAAGTGGTTGGTTTCTACCCCCAGAGTGAACCAGGAGATGCCACTGTTGTCCTTGCTCTTGAGAGCATATGAATTTCTCATTTTTGAATTTGATGATATCTTTTGAATTCATTACTTACACAGCGCTCATGTCATGGTTCATATCTCAGCTCCACGACTGAATACAAAGACGCCATGGTTGTCACTCTGCTGCTAGAAACAATAAGGAACAGGAATTGTGAGTTACTATTGAGACAAAATATTTCCCATTTTTTACTTTGATTTCATGATTTGATTTATCCCAATCAACATCTTATGTATCAACCTTGGCAGATTCATATCTCAACCCCAAGACTGAATATCGAGACACCACTTTCATCCTACCCACATAAACAGCAATAGAAAGCAATGTCTGCAAGGGACAGGTGAGATGAAGTTTTTCCCCATTTTTTGCATCGTTGCTCAATTTTTATCAAAAAGTTCCCCATTAACAGCAACAGTGATAACCCACTTACAAGGAATGTTTTTGTGACAGAGTTTCAGCGATGATTAGGGCTGGGCACATTGCAAAAGGCTATTGATTTGATATGTAGAGGCTATGGTGCTCATTTATCTGTTATGAAAATAATTAAGAAGGAGGGTGTCCTACATTGAGGACTGTGGCTACATTGTTTTTTTATGCTTTAATATTTTGTTTGAGATTGATGCAAAATTAAGTCATTGTGATATCATTGATTCTTGTGGAAAATCAATATGTGAGCTAGTTCATAGATGAGGGTACACTGGTGAGATACAAAGCGGTCCTGGTTCAAGGTGGGCATGATCTTAAACCTCTCTGCTTGACGTATCATACCCCAACAGCGAATATGTTCCTTCACAAGCAGCAGCAACAGGTCTAAATTGTGAGCACCTGTTTGCACTCATAACCCCAAAATTGGTACATTTGTTGTCCAACGATGAGACAAATAAATGAGGGTGGCACTTGGTGGAGGTCGAGTGATAAAATGAATTGATGGTAGTGATGAATGTGTGATTATGTGACCTGTATGTAGTAGTATTAAAAATGTCTTGAGGTACACAAGTATAGCCTAGTAATAAAAACGTCTTGAGTACAGAAAGACAAAGCCTAATAATAAAACTGTCTTGAGGTTCACGAGTGCAGCATAGCTAAATTGTGAGCAAAACAGTTTGTAGTCATAACCCTAAAGGATGGTACATTTGTCTGCCAAGAATGAGACACATAAATCAGGGTGGCCCTGGGGTATAGATGTATAGTGATGTAATGAATTGATGATAGTGATGAATGTGTGAATATGTGATCTATGTGCGTAATAGTAATAAAAATGTGTTGAGCTACTATACAGTTTCTTATACACCATTTTGACATTTAAAGACAAGTCTCACTTGGAGGGTTAATTACTAGCTTCATTTCTAGGTAAAACATTTTAAAAGTGAGATGTAATATTATATAAAAGTGGTTCTCAAAGTTTTTTTTCCTCAGATCTGATCTCCAACTCGACACTCGGACAATTTCTGTGATGTATTATACAGGGCCTCGTATGTAGGGGAGATGATTGCATCTGAGGCATTTTGTCGCATCCTTCGGACATTTTGCAAGTCCCTTGGGTGTTCTAATGCCAGAATTGGCTCATTTTAAGCGAGAAACATCAGATCTGAGTGATCAGATCTGATCTAAGCCAAAATCGGCTTAGATCAGATCTGACCTTCTCAGATCTGATGTTTACTTTTATTCACGATCGATCTGATCTCCCAAAAAAACATCGGCAATTCTTGCACGGTCCTGGGCACGAATCTCGCCCCATCAAAACACCATGGCCATTTCATCAGCACCTCATGCTGCCCATCCCGTCCTTGCGCCAACTTCGGTGCACGGACATCAGTGGCCACGGGTGCTAATTCGGTCACCGCGAATGCGTGGGGAGGGAAGACTTTTGGGTTTAAAAGTTTGGGACAAGAGCGCAGCATGTTAAATCTTTCTTTATTCTCATTATCTACCTTTCTTATGTGTTGGTGTATGTTCTATGAAGGGGTGTTACTATTAAGAGAACTGTATGTCCATGGTCCTGACAACTGTGTTTTCCAAAGTTACCTCTTCTCAACATTAAATTAAAATAAGCGTAGTAACTTGGTGATAACATGGTAAATACATACGCACAGAATAAGAGTCTACGGTGATGTGAGCAAAGAAATGAACCTGGATACCAACATAAAACTTGTGTTGGTCATATCCAGCCCCTTATCATTACCATCTAACAAATTAGCCACATGGTCTGCGTTGAATAATCGACGAGCGCGATCACGGAAAACTGCCAGCGATGACAGCAGTCGCGAGCGATTGCTGTGACGAGGCATGGCTCTGAACAAAATGGTCGAGATCTGTCAAGCCGCGAAAAAATAACAAATTATTAAAATAGATAGGTAAGTACTGCGTCTTATCATGTAAAAAACGTAAAAAAAGTGATCTCATCATAGTGTTTTGATCCTCAGATGTGATGTCAAGATTGGGCGGGACGTCTGACGTAAGTACCCTTAAGTAATTATCGGTCCTTTATAGCAAAAAGGAAGTGATCGCATCTGAGAATTTTTTTTTGAGAACCACATATATATAGGTAGGTTACCAAGGTTCCCTTTTAGTTTACGAAATCATTCTTGTTATGGTAGACACTCTTCTGTGACACAATAACGTTCCCTTCAAGTTTACAGAACCATTGTTGTATGACTAAAATGATTTGTGACATTTTAATGTTCCCTTCAAGTTTACAGAACCATTCTTGGAAAAAAGGTTGTACATTATAAGGCTGTTCTTTAAGCTATTCACAAAGATACAGTTTTAAAGGTAGACAGAGATTAAAACATCATGACTACCCATGTAAATAGCCCCAAAAATGAATTATTTACAGGTAAGTTATCATCAACTAATTGGTAAGTACATGTTTTGGAAAAAGCGAAAAAACTGTCTCACTGAAGAAGAAGAAGAAGAAGAAGAAGAAGAAGAAGAAGAAGAAGAAGAAGAAGAAGAAGAAGAAGAAGAAGAAGAAGAAGAAGAAGAAGAAGAAGAAGAAGAAGAAGAAGAAGAAGAAGTGACCTAAGCCGTTTGGGAGATAAAAAATACTAAATACCTATTAGCGTAGATAGGGTAATAGAGATTGTTGTTGTTGGTAAATTGTGAGCTTATCATTTAGGTTTTACAAGTGAGACATGCATCATGTTCGAATGAGACATAAATGATCATTAAGAGATTGGCAGTGATAGGTGGCAGTTGCATGACTGCCCCATATCCAACTGTCTTGAAGGAACCGTCCCATGGGAAGGTTCCTGAGAAGGAAAGCTGCCAGTGGATATTCAACCTAAGAAAACACCTACAATATGTATGGTGGATTCTTAGGAAGGAAAGTCTTGATTGGCTATGGTTTCTGAGAAACTCATATCCTATGACTGTTGAGTCCTTCCTTTGTATCAAACAATGTGAAGGAGACCTATGGAGTTCCACTTGGAAGCTCCAGATTCTTGGCCTATGTCACTCGCCCCACGAATGGAGTATCAGGTGGAAAAAGAGAAAAAACCCATGAAGGGAAAAAATTAACCTATAACCCCTGTATGGTGACTAGCTAAAGCGTAAGTGTTGTACGGAAGAGGGAGGTGCCACATAAAAAATACCATGCTTAAGTTAAGGCTCTTGGTTAAAAAAAGGTGTGACTCTTCTGATGTTAAATCTTTCAGATTTAGTACCGCGTTGAACCCTGATAGTCCCATTCGTATGAATAGTTGTGATAGTCCAAGGATCACTTTCATACCGACTCTCTGATTTGCGGAGGATACCATCTTTTCTAAGAAGTACTTGATCACCAACTTTATAATCCCAATCACGGCGTGAGCGATTTTCCCGCATCGTGTTGAGGTCAGTCTGGCGCTGCCTATGTTCTCCTATTCTGTTCCAGTCAGCAAGGAAGGGCACGTCGAACAACATGTCCCGACCAAAGATAGCTGCACCTGGGGAGGCTTTAAGTACTGTATGGTAAGTTGAGCGAATGGCCCATGCTGCGTTTGTTAGGAACGCATCTATGTCACTGGCTACTACTGTGTCAGCCATGTCTAGTGCAGTAGTGCGGAGCATTGAAGTGATTACTTGATGCACCCGCTCCAGTATTGCATTCGCTTGTGGGTTCTTGACACTGGTTGGCTTACGCTTGATCCCATATGATTCACAAAGGGCTTCGAAGTGAAGTTTAAATTCGCTTCCATTGTCGTAGATAATGTATTGACAACGTGGATAACGGCTAAACCAGGTCTTGTTAACTAAATTACTGATCATTGCAGATGACTTGTCAAAGTATGGTAATTTAGGTGTATTATGAGTCTTATTGCCCTGTTGCCCCTTGTTATCCGTGGGAGTAACCGCATCTGTGGTTACCGGCAGTTCTACTACTTCAAACCAACTGGAAGCTGGATCGATCATAGTAAGACACATAAAGTCAATTTCTGTCCCATCTTTACCTTTGAGGGTATATGGTCCAATAAGGTCCACACATAATGCCTCCCAAGGGTTTGTGATGACTAGCTTAGTAGGGAGTTTCCCATACTTATGCTTGCGTCGCTTGTTGACTTGACATATACGACAGTTTTTGACATGTGATCGGATGGTACTTGCATACCTTTCCAATACATCGCTGCATGTAACGCCTCTTCAAGACGTGTGTGTCCAGGATGCTGCAAGTAGTGGTGGTACCAGCTAACTGCTCGACTTTGAAGGGATGTGGGAATGACCATCTTGCCATCCTTACACAACAAATGTGTATCCTCTACTAATTGAGTGGTATACTTGTCATGTCTACTAAGCCTTTCTAAAGTTGCATCTGTCGCCTGGGCTTGTGCAATTTCCTTCACTGTTAATGGGTAAATTGCATCTTCGTCGCTGCGATTTGCAAACACCAGATTGATACTATCTTGGTGAGTAGAAGTGCTATTAGCACTTGAAGCATGCTCAGTGTAATGACACCAGCATTTCGTGAACGCCATCCAATTGGCGTTGTCATCCTTGATCGGACCGAGTCTAACCTGGAGATGGCGTCAGCAACAGTGTTATGGATGCCTTTTATGTGCACGATTTCGGGACCATACTCCTCTAGGAGTAACCTCCATCGGTATACTCGGTCTGAGGTTAATCCAAGGGCATCTTGGATTAGGTTTTATGATCTGTAAAGACCTTTATTTGTTGTCCCCACAGTATACCTTTGAACTCTTTCAGTGTCTCCACTATGGCCAGTAGTTCAATTTCGGTCACACTGTATCTTTGTTGCGTCTCAGACAACTTCCTACTGAAGAACGCAAGAGGCCTATTACCTTGAGTTATCACTGAACCAAGTTGTTTAGACGAGGCATCAGTAAATATTTCAAATGGCTTTGAAAAATCAGGGTAGGCTAAAACTACATCTTTAGCGATAGCAGCTTTTACGTTATCAAATGCTATTTGATGTACCTCATCCCAATACCAAGGTCGCTTTTAAATCTTTTTGGCTTTGGTGACTTTGGTATGACCACACTCCCCTACAAGTGAGGTGAGTGGGGCAAGCATTTCACTACGCCTTGCCCAAAGATCTCGATAGTACTGGACCATGCCCAGGAACCTACGGAGGTCTTTGACTTGTTTTGGTGGCGTAATTGCAGTATCGCTTGTACTTTGTTTGGTTGTGGCTTGATGCCAGTCCTTGTTAAGATATACCCTAGGTATTCTGTTTCTATAGCACAAAACTTCGATTTTGGGGCATTGACTCTCAAGCCCGCATCTCGCAGTCTGGTAAGAACTCTCCTTAAATGATCTAGGTGGTCGTCCAAACTTGCCCTGGTGATGCAAAGCAAATCATCCAGATAAGTCTTTACGAACTCTAAGGCTACCATTAGCTCTGACATCTTTGCCTGAAAAATGTCTGGAGAACCTGCTATACCCATCGGTAATCTAAGATAAGAATACTTTCCCCAAGGGAAGATGATGGTGCAGATTTTGGATGCATCAGGATCCAATCTTATGGTGTAGTAACCCATGTTTAAATCAAGGGCTGTAGCAAAGGTAAATCCTTCTAACTCTTGCAACACTGTACTGATTTTAGGTAATGGAAACGGTTTCCTAACTAGTCGCTTATTTACCTCTCTAAAATCTGAGATAAAGCGTACAGTGTTATCTTTTTTGGTATTATAAATGTGGGTGACGCCCATTCTGATGCAGGCTGAAACTCCAATACCCCCAGTTCACAGAGCCTATTTAATTCTTTGATTATGGTCTCTTTGTGCATTCTTGGCACTGGGAATGGTCGACCATGATATGGCGTTACGCCTTCCTTTAATTGCAGGGAGACAGGGTCTGTTTTCCAATCACCTAGTGTTCCATCAAAAGTTCCTCAAATTCTGTGAGTAACTCTAGTAACTTGTTTTGGTCTTGGAGACTAAGGTGAGTACAGTTGGTGCTAACAACTGATTGGAGGTCTGCTTTTTCATATTTAGCGTCTAGGATATGTACCACTCGCTGAGTCGCATCTTGCGTACTGCTGGGTTCATGAGCCATGCTGTTGTTAACAGCCCAGGCTTTGTCCATTGTTGACTTAGTCAGACTATTGATGTCCCTCATTGGCAAAATGACGTCATCAATTGTTATTTCTTTTGTTCGAAAATCTAGAACAATTCCTAACTCTTTCATGGTATTACAACCAAGAATGAGGTCATACATTGGCTTGGCCATCTTCTTCTTATCATATTCCACAACGTCTGGCTTCACCAGATACTCCTTGCTGTTGGAATAATCAAAAATTGAAGATTAACTTCACTCCTTCCTTTGGTTAGGAAGTCCCCATTCGACGTGTGCCAAGAATTTGGCACCTGCCTAGCCAAGTAGGGGAAATGCATGGATGCTCCTTTTCATGGAACATCAAGTCACCATCAGATCCACTGTCAAGTAGAACTTT
>JABMIG010000111.1:307500-419551 GCA_013187285.1 Cyclotella cryptica
CCCTTTGTCATGGACACAACGCATTGGTCGGGGGTAGCAGCAAAGCCAACATTGCGTGAATTTGTCACGAATGTGTCTGGCTGTCTTGTTATCAATCCTGATAAGTTCAACTAAATTTGAAGCAGTGTCAATACAGGTCAGTGCATTGAACTCCACCTTTTGGCCATTAACCTTGACTTCCCAAGGTCCAATGAGATCGATGGCCACTTCTTCCCGAGGTGCACTTCACACTTCTCTCTCGGGCAACCATCCATATCCACGGCCTGTTATTTTGTACTTCTGACAGTCAGGACACTTGAGCTGCTCAATGTTTCAATGCAGGGCTGGATTGTGACATCGCTGTCTCAACGACTCAGTTAGCCTTTTTTCATCAGGATGTCCCATCACTTGGTGAAACCACTTGACTATGTCCTCAACCATTGAGTCCGGCAAGGCAATTTTCCAATTGTCTTGGGTGGGATCCTTCTTGTAACAGATGATGTCCTCTAAATCTGGATCTAGTTGCAAGGTGACATAGTTGTCAGGATGTTGTGGTTGTAGAGCTAGCAGTTTGGCATCTTGCTGCTGCTGTTTGCGTATGTGAGCATAATTCAACGGATTACGCTCAGGATGCGGAATTTCCGGGAGGTTGAGATAACACTCTAACGTCTCCGCCAGCTCATTGTCATTGAACCCGGCGTACTCTTGATCCAAGAAGTACCCTTCGTCCTCATCGTCTGAAACCACTGCTGGGTCTACGAGACTCTTCCCCTCCGCGATCTGAGCCGGTGTAAGCAGGCGATGGAGATGAGAAAAATTGTCAGCTAAAATATTGCAGGTTCCTTCAATATAATGCAATGTAAGTGAGAACTCTTCAACATTATTGTGCCAACGTAAGACCCTTTGCATCTTTAAGGTGTCGAACGTGAGGTTCTTATGATTGATAAAGACATGAATGTCAGCACCTAATAGCATTCCCCTGAATTCCTCTAGGGTAGCAACAATAGAGAGCATTTCGATCTCCATTACAGTATAATTGTGCTGTGATTTTGGCAGCTTTCGGGAGAAGTAGGTAACCAGCCTTCCTTCCTGTACGAGCAAGCTCTCAACTGGAAGTCTGAGGCATCTGTGTAAATAAAAAACCTTTTGTTGCGGTCTGGATAGGCCGCAAGAGCGTCGGCAGCCATGAGGGCACGCATTTTGTCAAATGGTTGTTGCATTTTTTTGGTCCATTTAATTGGAGCACTTTTTTTCAACCCGGACTGATCAGTCAAGGGCTTGAGAATATGGGCACGACTAGGCCACATATCACTATAATAATTAACACAACCAATGAACATGCGCAGTTATGTGGCGTTGCGAGGGCAATCCATGTGGAGGACAGGGCAACAAGGAATCCCACCCCATTGATGAGATCCAACTCATCTTGCACTACCTCCTTATTGAAAAAATCCATTCCCTCAGTCACACCAATTTGTACCAACTCATCTTTGATTTCCTCTGCCTCTTTGTCAATGAAAACGAAATCTGTTCTGTTGTGCTGCTTGTCTGACTCTCTTTTTGGGCATTATTTCACATGGTGCCCCTCCTCAAGACAATGGTAGCATTTGTCATTTGATTTACCCCATTGTCTTTGACCTGCCTGCCCAAACGCCAGTTCTGTGGCATCTTGCACCACCATACCATCTCTTCTTTTCCACTTCAACACTCCTTATTGACTTGTAATTGTTCAGCTGTCTGAGTGAATCTCAATTGACTTGGGATAATCATCATTTCAAAAATAGGTTAGCATTGTCTAATGTAATCTTCAGCCCTTTGCACCTTTCACCTCAGCCCCTTGGACAGAGAGGCATCAAGGTACTCATTACAACTGTCTTTCAGGGCCCATTGCATCATCTCACCAGTGACATCATTGTTGTCCCCCAATCCTGTCTCTGACTAAGTGTTCTCTTGTATAGATCTTTGTTGAATCCTGCTTGTCTGCCATGGATGTTTATGGCATCTCTTGTAGCCTTTGACAAGTTGTAGAAATCAATATAGTCCAGTGTGGGAGCTGGTCATATGTGAATACAGCCATGTCATGTTCCATGATTGACATGGTTCCTCTTTTTATGTACGATTCCAGTAAAATCGCGACAAACTGTTCACCGTAGCTTAGTATGTACTAGTGTTCTACATACGTGGATACCCTGAGGTGTCAGTCTAAAAACTGAGCTGAACGAAGACTAAAAAATTGAATTCATATAAACAAGTCTTAAAATAATTCACTACTCTAACATAAAAAACATTCATTTCTTCCTCTTTGCTATCCCCAATTCCTTGAACAAGCCAGTGCTATATAACTTGTTGTGACAAGTTCTCCAGGAAAGCTCTCCTGCTCTGCCCTTGTGGAGCTTTCCACATCACCTTTCTTTGTCTTGGTCAATAAATACAGTTTAATATCATCCTAGATTTCTGTCCACAGCCCCGTAACCGTACTGCCATTCCAAAACGGCAAACCCTGCACATCCCAGGCTTCCCCAATCCATGTGGCACTACTAAGAACTTCACATCATCCATAAGCCTTCTCATTCTGGAAAGAATACTACCATACTTATCAAAATGCTTCACATTCTTGGAGTCACAGATCTTGAGAGGGGGGACTCCTTCCCTCGGATTATCCATGTGCCATAATGTGATCAGCTGGGTCAAAGTCATTGAATTGGGGTACCTAAAAGAAGCAGGCAAGTGGTTCCATTTATTGTGCCATTAATACATACATCTCATGTTTCCATAATCTCTACACAGATAAGGCTGTAGAATTGATCCTTTCTCAACCCTTACAAGTCAGTGGTTCACGGATTAGAAAGATACTTTCTCTCTCTCTCTCTCTCTCTCTCTCTCTCTCTCTCTCTCTCTCTCTCTCTCTCTCTCTCTCTCTCTCTCTCTCTCTCTCTCTCTCTCTCTCTCTCTCTCTCTCTCTCTCTCTCTCTCTCTCTCTCTCTCTCTCTCTCTCTCTCTCTCTCTCTCTCTCTCTCTCTCTCTCTCTCTCTCTCTCTCTCTCTCTCTCTCTCTCTCTCTCTCTCTCTCTCTCTCTCTCTCTCTCTCTCTCTCTCTCTCTCTCTCTCTCTCTCTCTCTCTCTCTCTCTCTCTCTCTCTCTCTCTCTCTCTCTCTCTCTCTCTCTCTCTCTCTCTCTCTCTCTCTCTCTCATTCTGTCAGCCTGAGTGATAAGGAACTGGGGAAGCAACGGATGTAAATGACCCAAGGCATCAACACTTGATTCACCCTGGTGTGGATCCCTCAATTCCTTCTGTGACTGATGGCTTTTCAGTACAATTGAATGGTTCAGAGCTTGAATTGGACCTCAACATACACACTACACTGTGAACTTGATGGATAATGACATTTGCACAAGATTAAGATGTATGGCCAATTAACTGCCATCTAAATCACAAGAAAACACTTTGTAGTGTTCTAGTTTTGCACTACAAAAATAATCAAGTGGGCCCATTTTTGTGTACAATCATAATCAACACTGACCACTCCTTTAGTTTATTCTACACTGCATGGGTAGGAGTGTTGGCTTACAATGAGGGCAGCAATCAGTCCACTGTTCCAGATGATTTGACAACAGAGATAAATTTCGGGGAGGGAGGTGTTGACAGGAGCAAAATGAGCATCCTCAGAGCTAGCTAGGCGACCGGCCAGTGTGGGTGGATTGGGATCCTCAATCCCCAGGTGATGGGCTAGGGCGATTTCTGCCTGGAGTCCACGCTCGCTGAAAGCAGCGTGCGAGGCAGCGGCGACGTTGCTCCTCAAAGCAGTCGATTGGTGGTTGGGGGGACGGGACATGGTGGCTGATTGAATTGGTTGGTTGATGGTGGTGATCACTTGGTTGTTTTATTTTATTTTTGGGAAGTTACAGTTGGTGAGAGGTTGAGATTCGTTCTGTTAATCATATTTATGAATAGGTTGTAGCCTATTAATTTTTGACTTGACTGCTGTAAATAGGCACAAAATCACTTCTGTTGACAGACATAACATTTTGGTATTCTCGATCTTGATGTGACATCGAAACACGTGGCGGGTTGGGTTTGCATTTTTGTCGTGCAAATGAACGTGGAAAAAATCAAAAATGTCCTGTCGCATCATAATAGGCAAATAAATTGGATCAAAACTTCTGTTCCAATCTATTGCCCCTGAAAGAGGTTTTTACCTATTTACAACCTATATTCCTTCGAGCCAATATAGAGCATCGCCAAATCAAAATGTGCCCCCAAAATAGGCAATAGGGGGTCTCAAAGTTTTTCTGAGACCGAGACCGAGACCGCTTCTTTTTGTGTATATTGACTAAAATAGACAGTCAATTTACTTAACCCCTACTTTGTCATTTCGGTCTCATCCTATCTCATCTCAGATGAAACTTTGAGACCCCCTGAGACGAGGACCCATTGTTTGTAATACCTTTTCCGATCAAAATCCCCGCCTTATCATGCCTTCGCTTCACTTCGCTCCCCACCACAAGCAGCCAACCACCATCGCACCGACTCTACCAAATAATATTGCACATCAGATCATGTCGAGTGAGACTAACACCGCGATCACAACAATATCATCTATTGAGTTGTCGTGTAAGAGATCTTGGTTGTGTTGTTTTTGTGTTGTTGTGTTGCACAAGGGAAGAGATTGCCGGGCAAATCATTTCATCGGTTTTTTGTTGGAAGATCTTTGGATTTTTATCTTTCTGGTCTCAGAGGTTGCCGTCTCGGTCTTGGGCTCGGGGGCCTGAGACTGAGACGGCAAGTTTTTCATGGTACTCCGATTACCAAATTTAGGGGATAATGCCAGATGACGTCGGCAAAGTGACCTGAGACGAGCAGTGAAGTTTGGATTTATTGTGTTAAATAATTTTAATTCCTACGTATTCGAGCCTGTAGAGTTTGGTCGGAGTTTATCTTAGCGGTCTCGGTCTCGATCTCAGAAAAACTTTGAGACCCCCTAATAAATAGGATTGATAGAAGGGGCCTGAGATAGCTCCCATTCGGGCCCTCAAAATTGGCGAACAGAAAAGATCTCGTGCTGGGTAAAAATCGTAGCTAAAAATGAAAAGATACCGAAAAGAAGATCGTCGTAATTCTATACAACGCCAATATCATAATAAAACAAGTAGCGATAGCTAGGTGATGTGATGTACATTGCACGAAAATAGAGACGCAATAATCGTCGTTACATTTCGTCGTGCGGGGCAAAATTTACCACAGGTTTCACCGTAATTTTGGAAGATGTCTTCATGCTTGTGGGTGATACTCCGGATTAGTTGTAAGAGGCAAACTGAGTCTATGTCTTGATTCAGAAGCTTGTAGCCTCTGCTCCATGGCAGGGTGGCTGTGGGCAAGGGTTAGCTGGTACAGCCTTGGCTTGGCATCTTCCCCTGCCTTCTTCCCCTTTCAATACTCATTGTAGTCTGCTTCCTACTTCTTGAGTTCAACCATTGCAGCAGCATCTGGCTGGTCCTTGGGCTCAGGCAGTCTGGTACTTCAAGATTCTCCACAGTGCACTAAGCATCTGATGGCCTGTGCTTGAAGTTCACTCCAATGTACCACAGTAGCTTCTTCTTCACTTCTTTGAACTGGGCTGTGTCATGACCTGTCCCAATTGGAACAACTCATTCTCTAGGCCTGGAGTGGGTGCCCTGTATTCTTGTGATGCCTGTTGCAGCTCTTTCTTCCAATTACCTTCTTGCGTCTTCTTCCTTAATCCCTTTCCTTCCACCTTCACATGTGGCTTCTGCACCATCTCAACCATTTTCTAGATGTAGAACAAACCACTTGTTCTTCTAAACTAATTTTGGGAGGAACACAATCCTCAGCCGTCATGCTAAGACAGTACAATGGTTTTTGCCCAGCTACTGAATATTGAATACAATCTAACAAGTAGATAAGTTCAGAAGAATGAGAACTACTCTTTTCCCCTTGGTGTGGTCACACTTCCAACACCCCTTCTTAACAGAATTTTACTCTTTCTTTGTCTGTCTTGTTGCTCTAAGTCATTGTGCGTTTGAAGTCCTCATCCTCCTTTTTTACATCACCCAACAAATATGGGCAATTTAGATCCTGTAAGTGATTCTCTCGTCAGATTCATTCTTTTCAGGAACGTATGTGATTTGGGATTGCTGGTTTATTGTGTTCAATTCCTTATTCACACTCTTGGGCCTTCAGTCCAACTGGAACTGCCTTGCTCATCATTAATTTTGTCAAGTCTGATCCAAGAGTGGTCTCATTGAATAGGGCATTGAAAAACTCTTGGGAGCTTCTTGCACAAGAGATGTATTTCTTGTTGGTATGACTTGCTTTGGACGTATACATATGCTGACCAACTTGATGGTGGCTTGAAGGGATGAATTCACTTGATATGTTATATGTACATGATCAGCTGTAATGGTTGCATGCGCAGGTATGTTATGGGTTTGATTGCTGGGAATGATTGTTATTAACATGGAAAAGTCATGCATTACTGGCTATCAGCTGATAGTGGCCTGTAAGCAAATTGTTGGTAGAATAATTATGTAGCATTGGTTAGGTAAACAAATTAACTGGTAGATATCAAGAAATGATAGATGATATCATCAAATTATCATGAGTTTATCATGTGACAGAGGTCTTACAGATCGCTTTACTTCCAACTGAGCTCATGTGCAGGATTCTATAAGGCCCAAGTATATGATCTGGGTCTCAGTGGCTTAAAGTTCTGCTTTGCCAGGTGAAATGTGTCTTATAAGATGATGCATCAGATTTTTGTTAATGATGCATAGGAGTTTTTCCTTATGTTGCAAATTACCCAGTAATTCCCTATTAATTTTGGATTCCTGGGTACTATTCCCTTTCTTTTGAGGGAACATGGCTCTTTCACCGTCAAATTACTGTCTAATTAAAATCAATCAAGGGTTGGGGTTAGGGAAATCAATGAGATTTGTACTACCAAATTATTGGGGAATATATAGTAATTATTGGGAATTAAAATGATTATTGTCACATTAAAATTTTGGGGGCTTTTGGTGACAGTAACAAAAAATAATTTTCATCCAAAGCTTTCCCAAAGTGCTTGAAGTTGGGTGTATCATTGGTATGTAATACTTAGGATATCTAAGGTTGTCTACGTAAATCCATGGCCTATGTCAATTGTCCAATGAGGTCCACACATAGTGCATCCTAAGGGTTTATAATTACAAAATTTGAAGGTACTTTGCCATACCTGTGCTTGTGCCATTTGTGGAGTTGACATTTGGCGTAGTTTTTGAAATTGAGATGGAATGGGATTTCCTTCATTTGTGAAATGACAAGATTTAGGCTGTGGTATTGCCCAGAAAAAAAGGAATTTTATACGTATCTTTATGGGGTATGATAAAAGAATTTACTCAGAAATCAAAGAATTATGTACATATCTTTATGGGGTATGATAAAAGAATATACTCTATACGTAAATTCACTTCTGTATTGAGCCTCTCTAATAAGCATGCACACTGTGAGGTAAATGTCATCCTCCCATAATCCCAGGAAGAGGGTTGCTGGGATATACGATATTTCTTGGCCTGAGAGTCCATTTCCATCCACCTTTTCTCAGTAATGAGTAAAGTCTGAAAGCACCCAGGGGGTATACTCAATGAGAGTCAACACAAGAACTGTTACCAGGCATGATACATTACTCTTCACAAAGTGATCAACAAATGCAGTTGTTGTCATGCAATTTCCTTATCTTGAAATGATTGACATTCTTGTTGTGTTATGATAAAACGTACTTCATTGTACACTAAGTCTTTTGTGCTTTGAATCTTTCATGCTCTGATCTTTGTCTAATGTTTGTAAAAAGCAATCTGTTCCCCAAAAGTTAATTGCCCAATTTTGTCTCTTTCAAGTAATCTATGTCTTTTGTCTTCTTTACATCTCTTGGATTTCAGCATTTTTCTTTCCTTGAAACATTACTGGGAGTTTGTATTAATCTATGACTGGCCATCATCTATGTCATCTTACAAATGTGATATCTAGATTCTATGTGTTGCATACTATGATTGGACTGTGGTGTATCTTTTCTGTCATTGAAATATTATTTGATTTCATATAAAAAATAGTGCAACATACAATGCAACCATAGCAGTAGCTCAAGCTGGGTGTTCACATATCTTTTACTCTCGTTTACCCCCTTGCTGCATTTTTTGTAGTTACTCCTACTGACACACTGTTGTCTCAGTGCTTTTTAATATGGACAAAATGTGTCCAAAGCTTGGAGCATTCTCCCTTTAAGAGTCCTAGTTATCAAATGTCTTTGGCCAGTCTGTTCTGAGTAATACTGTCCTGTACAACAAACTTAATCAAATGAGAAGTTTCTCAAAGATCCCTGCATTTCACCTTTGTGATTATGATCCTTGGCTTTAGTTTCATGTAAGATCTCAGTTAGTTTTTTCATCCAGTTTTGCATCAATATCATGAAGAGTTTCCTCAAAAGCTCTCATATATTTCCCAAACACAACCCTGCAACCCTTCCATAGCTTTTTGAAGACCTCTAATAGACTCGATAATGTGAGCGTTTATTTTTTCTGTTGTAACTGCTAATGTAATGTAAACACAATAATATCTGCATAAAACCCATGCCTGTTGGGCCACAAATAGCGGCCAGCTACTAATTCTACTAACCCATGCTCAATATCATAGATGACGTCACGATTTTTACCTAGCCATCATAGAAAGAATCTGGGGTTCAGGGAACACCAAGAAAATAATTATTCGCTAAAAGATAATAATATTATATGCCTAATAAGCTCCAACTTCATGCGTACAGTGGTAGGGTATGGTAGTAGTTAACAGATAATAATTATTTGTCAAAGTAATTATAAGTAGTAATTACTTCGGTAATATTATTATAATAAATATTAGACACGACTGCTTAGCAAGGCACCAAGAGGAATGGATACCATCTACATCTAATATAGCAACACTAATTTTATATCTATTATGCAGAATTTGAATCTAAACAGATTACTAGTTTCGCTAAAATAGATTCTCAAAATTTGTTAGATCTAGGGTGTATGATTTAGAAAAATCACATCTCTAGAAAAGAATTTATTATCTAACTTCAAAAATCTATTTCTAATGTAGAAAATCTAAGTTATGCGATTATTACTAACCTATGATTTCACGTCATAGGCATGTATCAGATTAGATCTATTCTTTTTCAAAATCGATCTAATAGGGAATAGTTCTTCTCACGAAAGTCTTGATTTCGTCATTAAGGCTTAAATAAAATACCAACCTATCCATGTCGGCAAATATATTGGGGATTGGTTTTCTTTTGGAGAATCAGTTTTCTTTTGGCATTTACCAATCTTTGTACTATTCCTACGTAAAAATGAAATGGTATCCGGTTTTCTTTTTTGAGATTGGCTTTTCTTTTGGAGATTGGCTTTTCAGTTCACCATTAAAGGTAATTAAAAGCCGGCCCCGTGCTTGTTCACGTATGTCATCGCCAGTTTGTCGCCAAGTCACACGAATGTGCTGGTAACCTCATGAGAACCATCCTAGCCACGAACCGTTGGATGACGCAGTATTGTATTGGAAGACCTGTGAATGACTTTGGTGGAAACACGAATCATGTACTTCATGATATAAGTATTAATATATGCATAATATATATTATTGCCTGTTTCTCCTAGTACGATGTACACTCTACCCATGTGTTCTTGTGTATCTCTAGATACCTCTTATATCGTACCATAATATACCATAGTGTATTGTATAAATAATGCAGTGCGCGCCGCGAGAAATGAGTATTGTATATGGTATGGTACGTACGATTGTTTGCGCACATATCATACCGTACCTACTAGTTTCATGGAATAGAATCATGTGTTCTGTATGTCGGAATCTATTATTTCCTATCTATAAACACAAGAAAAATATATAATCTCTCATCTCTCTCTGTTTTATGGAAACAACCTAATCACCTAAAAAATAAACGTAGTTCCCTTGACCCCTCTATGATTTATCCGAATCTAAAAAAATCCGTGACACGTAGTCATCAAGCAGTCTCGGTCGATTTTTTCCGAGTAGTCATCCTCGTTTTGCAAAACTTGGGTATCTCGTTTTGCAAAACGAGCTCTTTCGGACATAAAGAGAGAGGGGAAAGGGCGGGAGAGGAGATCTTCTGCAAAAGAGAAAATCGAAATCAAATCTAACGAACGAAACGAAACGAACGAACAATACTACCACGATGGCCGCCCCAAAGAACCCATACGTTAATAAGAGCAACCTCTCTACGCCATCGTCTACGCTGGACACCAATACTGCTGCGTCGCGCCTTGCCACTGGCTATCGTAAATTGAGACAGCTTCCAACTGTCATCACATGTGAAGAACTGGAGGGGGAAAATCTAGAAGAGTACATCGTTTGTGGCTTGGGGGCATATTGTACAAATAATGCCATTCCACGCAACTTTGACGACTATCTAAATTCGACAAATGAAGACGACAATCACTGCTGCATGACAACAACGCTATTGAATTGTATTGGGCAACACTTAAATTATATCAGAGTAACAGTGTACCCCGATCACCCTGATTTTAAGAATCTCAAGAAGGATGAGCACCCACCTTGGTATACAGCTTTCAGGGCTGATTTTACCAGCGCCTGCAACAAGTTCCAGCTACTAAGCATGGGTGATCATTTATTTGAGGGGCATGATACACAACCATTGTACCGAGATGTTGGGGATGGAAAATATGGTGTCAACCCATTTGGAAAATGTGATTTGAAGAGGATAGTGACCAATATATTCAAGACTGCTACTCCATCTAACAAAAAACACGAAAAGGCTGCGTGGATTATTACCACACAAGAAGCCATTGGGAGGCCTGGTGAATGCAAGTTTCAAGACTTCAATGATTGGAGCTATGATTATCTATTGAATGTTGTGGACACTCTTTGGAAAGAATCTAAAACGCTAAAAAAGTACACAATGCCTCGTTTCACCGATGAATTCTTTGGCTTGGATTGGTACTGTGTACTAGGAGTTAGGAGCTTATTTCATGTGTGATGATGGGTTGTTCCATAGCCCCGAGGATATATCGAATGGCAAGATGAATGCAGTATTTCCAAGCCTAAACCAAGTCCAAGATAAAGCAGTGGCCAAAAAGTTAACAAATGCAATTCGAACTAATTTACCTGATGACATACCTAACCATGTACGTGATCGGTTCTCTGCAAAATCATTGCGCAAGGGTGGAACCACCACCGTCTCCATGGTGGGAGGTCTGTCGATTTTCAATGTGTCTTTGCGTACAGGTCACTCAACGGGGACTACCGTTGATAACTACATTGATCCCAGTAATCCAGTAACATCCTTCCCTGCCGCCAATGCACTGCATGGAGTAACAACACTAACAGCTCTTCCAGTTCTACCAGAAATGAATGCTGTGGGAAGGCACAATCGTCCTCAGTGGGAAGCTTTGATTGACAGAGTATTTGCAGTGAATGTGCCGCATTTCATGCCTGATGGCAGGCACCGTGTTATATTGGAAGTCTGTTTGGCTTCTATGATTCATCACAATGAAAGTGTTCTTGAAAAATGTGGTGCCCAAAGCCCTTTTGTCACCAAACTTACGGAAGCTGCAACAGAAGTAAGACTACGTGATGACGCCCACCCAGGTTTAGCTCCACCCATAGTTTTGTTAGAATGGTCAAAGACAATTAGAAGTGACTTCGAGATGCGCTCTTGCCTCGAAAGAATCAAAGCAATGGATCCGGATGGAACTAGAGATAAAACTCTCATGGCGAGATGGCTAGTGATTTGAAAGAGTTGAAAAATGCTCGAAGCGACTCTATGCTTGAATTGGCAAGCCAGAAGGCAATCATTGCAAAGCAGACTAATGACTTGGAAAAGCAGGCTCGAATTATTGCAAAGCAAAAGCATGAGATTGAAAAGCTCAACGCAGAGAAGAATCAGTGGAAGATGATAAAGCGTTTGCTGCCAGACAGCAGTCCCAGCAGCCAGTATTCGCCTCCTCCAACACGACACCGTTTGGATTATGCAATTGTATTGTCCTCTCCTGATGTAACTAAGTTGTCACCTCCTGATGCCACTACGTCAACACCTCTGCAAGAATCTTTTGTCAAGCTTGCCAGTGAACTCCAGCACGAAGTTACTAGTAAGCAACGAGAGACATCACAGCCAAATGCAAATGTTGATGCAAGTTCAAGTACGTCTTCAGCAAATGAAATGACTGCATCTCTATCATACAATAATAAGGCATATGTAAATGCAGAAACAACTGGGAATGCAGGAGAGTTTTTGGGTGCAGTTCTTGAAGAGATGTCAAGCCAAGGAATGCTCTTGCTTTCGAATGATAAGTTGATTACTAAAAGCATGCCCATGAGATACAGCAGAAATAAACAGCTGCTGCGTAACTGTATTGAGCTTGCTGCATTTGCTGGCGACCCGGGTGATATATCATTGCTTGTTAACGCTACGAGGAACTATGCTGACAAAGTAAAGATCAAAACAACTGCTGTAAAAAATGCTACTGCAGCTCACAACAAAATGCTTGAATTTGAGAACTCGTCAGCTGAAGTGAATAAATCGGAGAAACGTCCCAAACAACCATTAATACTGGCTCTGGGCACCAGAATAAAAGAATATAAGAAGAGATGCTGGACAGCACAGGGCCAAAATGGAAAAGCTTGTGATGCTAAGATAATAGACCTTGAAGAATTGAGATCCCTTGAAATAGCTGCAAATCCTGGAACGCCTGATGGGAATAGATCAATCCGTGACTATACAATAAAGTAACATTATTGTTGTGTGTGTTTCCCTTCCTTCTTTTTCTCTCTTTCCTCTCTCTTCTCTTTTCTCTCCCTTCTAAGTTTTGCAAAACTTGCGCGGACGCGCAAAATCTGGAATTTTTTCAATGTCATAGATTCGTTCTATGACATTTCACAATCCGATTTTGGGCCACACTACGTCCCATGATTAGGCCTTTTATTGCTACGTATCATAAAAATTAACCCCATTATGTTACATTTTTAGGTATTGTACATAAAGATATAAGTACTATATTAATGGGCCTTTCTAGAGCTTTACCTTCTAGTGTCACCTCCCCCCCATGGCCCCCCAACCAATACACACTCTAGTATGGAGTCTTGATTAATAATTGTTTTTAACACTAGTTTGGTTGGACATGGCCATAGGGGTCCATTTGAACAACAATTCCTGTTGCTATCAGAAAACCCTCAATTTTGAACATGGTACACATATCATGTGTGACATATGAGTTTGCTTGCAAAACACTTGTAAAATACGGTGCATATATGTGTAATATAACTAGAATCTGAAAAATGTCATATTATTTCCCAAATTCATTCCAATATGCAGTGGCATTCATATTACAATACAAAACATGCTTAATAAGAATCACAACCTTAATTCCTTTTGAAGTTGCTACTTAGAAAGTTGGGACAACACATGAAACTTCATTAAGCAAGACGTCTTCCTGTCATCCTTCTGCTTTGTACAAAAATGTACAGAGCAGGTAGAACAGTGCCAACTAGTTCTTAGAGGCTTATTGATTTTTGATTAGAGTAACTGCAGCCTTAATGCACTACATTTATGGAGGATGTGTGTGGCTGCTACTGGATTGATTAACAATTTTTAGCATTATTTCATGTTTGTTAATGAAAATTTCCTTTGATCAACCATTTTGAATAGTAACTTATTTTTTCTTCTTGTTTTTGTACGGGTTGTCACGCCCATACACTTTGAGGAATACCATGGATCATCAATAAGGCACAGTCAGCTATGTTCCAATAATTATTGTGTATTGCTCATTCATTGTAGTGCACACATATCTTGTGATGATACTGTATTTTATACCCAAATACCCTCTTGTAATTCAATTAATACGACTCATTCTTACACACCACAATCGATATTCATTTTACTATGCTGCACTTATATCTTTGATTGCTCATCTTTCATCTTCTTCATGTTCACAACTGGGTAAGTCAGTCGATTGTACCACATGCAGATTTCAGATGACTAACTCTATTTTTTAAATGGATGCATCCTTTGTCTTCATTACAGATGATAACAATTACAATAGCTTTTTAAATATTGATTGGCATAGTTGCCAAACTTCCTTCTAAAATGGTAGCAATAAGGGTAAGGTCAATGTTGAAATGAAAGATGATACATGCCACCAGACTCTCACTTTGTGCAACTGTGTTTTTGGGCATACTCAAAAACTTGACTAACAGTACAGAATTGATACAAAAATCATCTAGAATAATTTCAGAGTATCTCTTTGTATACTCCATGTTTTCATTGTCAATTACATCATTGATGCAACTGTGTGCCAAAGGGACAGAGAGAAAGAGGAAAGTTGCTTCTGTGGTTGCTATCAGTAGGCATAGCAAATGGCCGCATTCAAAGTCAAAGGTTGTGCAAATGATCTATTTGGGGAGATATTTGGTGATGTTCCCACATAATTGGACAAGTTGGATTAGCCGGGAGGGTTTTTCATGTCTGTGAGAGGTGGGTTTGTAGGGGTATTCATGATTGTGTTATTCAGTTTTGTTTGTTGTGATCTTCTTCTTATTCTTGGTAAGAGGTGGGCTCACAGGATTTTCGTAATGGTGTAAATTATGTAATGGTTCCAATAGTAGTCTTGTTCCAGTCTTGTGAAAATTGACTGTGTTGTGGGCTTGAAGTGTTGGCAGTAAATTTTCAGTCTTAGTGAAATATTTTGTTGTACTAGGTGATTGTTAGACCTTGTTGATGGTATGAATTTTCTCGTAATTTATCTAGTGAAGTGATCGTAAACATAGGTAAATATCTTAAGATATTTCATATTACTAACTCAGTATGACCTATGAGACCGATCACGGATTAGCATTATTCACAATAATATTTCTCGGAATTATAAAGGTAATTTATCATAGAATCGTTCTATGATATTGACGACCGGTAATAATTATTATTGTGGTGGGAGTACGATTATTATGGGTACACGACAGAACACGCGTTACCCTTTGAGCGGTCAAAATGTCCCCCAAAAGGGCTCTCGGCGTGCAGCCATCTTTATTTGACGCTACGAAACACATAACATGACATGACGAGATTTAACGTGAGATGGCTCATGAATATTTGCGGGACTTCCGGGTCAATGACGGTTGTCATGAGCTTTCTCTCCCGCGATCATTCTTTGACCATGCATGACACCGGCATCTACACTGCCGACGATTTTTGTCGCTGACGCGGTCGTCTACATAAAAGATCTCCTGCTAAACTACAAAAAAGATCTCCTGCTAAATAATCACTAAACCAACAAATCAATTCAATTGCCTTGCTCCTCCAACCCTAAGTAATAGACGGACGAGTCTCTGTTCCATCGACGAGGATTAACCATGGCGTCATATGGAAAACAGGAGTATTGGGAGGAGAGATACACGCGGTGCGTAAAATTTACGCTTGTGCGCTGTGAATAGTCCCAATGCCAACAACAATGCTCAAATAGTCACGGTTTTCTGTCATTGTTGTCCATTTTCAGATACCCCAATCCATGCGAATGGATTGCCGGGTGGGATTTAATTAGTCGCCTCCTCACGCCAAACTTTCTTTGCCTTGCCGCACCCCCACCCTCCGGCGAAATTCGCGTCCACGGATTGAACCAATTGTCTTTGGCGCACCTGCTTAGTATCAGGAACTACCATGGAGATTTTGTCATTGACGAAGAGCTTGAGTACTGTGATTCTCAGTCTTCGCTGCTTACCATCGACTTTCCTTCGCGTGAGAAGGCTCGTGTGCTCAATGTTGGGTGCGGGAACAGTAAGCTTTCTGCTGACATGGTCTACCATGGCTGGATGGACATTACTAATGTTGACTATTCCAAGGTGGTCATTAAAAAAAGTAAGTTGCAGTTCATCGCTCCGTGGACCTATCGTCCATCTGTAACCAGCGTCATTGTTAGTTCATGGAACCATTTGCTTGTATTTCATCAATAGTGCAATCAAAATACGGCGACTACTACTACAAGGACTTGCACAGCTGCATTCAACGCGAAGTA
This sequence comes from Cyclotella cryptica, assembly GCA_013187285.1. Classification (NCBI taxonomy): domain Eukaryota; phylum Bacillariophyta; class Thalassiosirophyceae; order Thalassiosirales; family Thalassiosiraceae; genus Cyclotella; species Cyclotella cryptica. The sequence goes on from JABMIG010000111.1 coordinate 323,565, forward strand.
ATGCTTCGCCAATCGCTTGGGCTCGAATCGCGTGACGACAGCCCTCAGACCGTGATGCGTCCAAAGCCAAGAATGACATTTGAGCACGGTGACATCACAAAAGGCATTGGGTACCCGGATGAATCCTTTGACCTTATCATTTGCAAGAAGACTCTGGACGTGATCCTCTGTTCTGCTGGATCAGTGGCCAATGCTCGTGCCATGATGACGGAATGTTTTCGACTCCTCGACAGCGATCATGGTGTGATGATCATTCTGTCTTCTGGAAAACCAGAAGACCGCGCCGTGTTTTTCGAGAACGATCCATGGACTGGAGTTTTGAATGTCAAGTTGCCAAGCCACTCGGATGAGAATTTCAAAAGGACGAGTGATGACAGGTATGGTTATTTACTTTTCATTGCACGAGAAACAATGCGGGCGAATTGTGGCTCACATCAATTTTACGAAAACTTAATACATTACAGGAAGAAGGCCGAACACTACGTCTACATTTTGTACAAACAATCTGGAGCCATGAGCAACTGATGAAATCTTATCATAACATCTGCTGCAAGGACGGACGACAATGGGTTGTTTAGTGATGAATACACTGATATGTTTGCCTCAAGACAAATTATTATGGTGCCATGAATGAATTATTATTTGTGATGTAAAGATCTACTTCTTAAAATGATTAAGAATATTATTCTGTGGAATCTTCTTACCGTGAGTAGAAGCAGATTTAGTTCTACTATGCGACGACGCGCTTCTAGGTCCAATATTGGACATATTTGAGTTGCCGAAGTATGACGCCAACGTTTTCTTCTTAGTTGCGGCATTATCACTTGGCATCAATCTCTTTTTGTCATTCAAAGACGTAAAAACACCAGAAGAATCCGATTGTTTCGGAGCGGACGCGCAAAGAAACGACGCAATTGATCGTTGCTTCTTATGTGGTTGGGATTTGCGCGTGGCTGAATCCTTCCAGTCTAATGTCAACGTCCCAGTCAACTCATCGAAACTACTTTTCATAAACAACGAAATAGCTATGTGATCCGAGTAGGATGGAGGAGTATAAATCATTCCAGTATGCGGTGGGCCGAATTGAGAATCCAGGGCGCGCTTCGTCGGAATCGCTATTCCTCCACCGGCATAAGTACCAGGTTCGAAAAGACCGTTGGCAGTCGCTGCCATCAGCGCGGCTTCCTCTCCAAGTGGGTTGTCGTGAGATTCCTTTCCGCATCGTAGAGTTTGATTGTCGCCTTTGTCGACAAATTCTAAGAGAGGCTTGTCCACGAAAGTGAAATCAATTCTGCCTCCTTCGTTTGTGTATCGTTTATTTGTAAACTGATGCCAGCACGTGAATCTAAATTAATTGTAGTTTATCTTTGTGAGGTCTGGAAACAAGAGATATCAATCATTTCAAAAGCACATGAACTTGCCTTGCCTCTGCCTCGGAATAGAAATGTCGGAACACATCCACCATCCCATCCTCCTCAATGAGCATTTTCATCCACAAATATGATGGCGAATCAGGATTCAATCCTGCCTCGTCCGACTCTGCAATTGCGCGCAATATCTTCTCATCCCATTTAACGTTGGCAATTTTTGCCATGAGTTCGGCCAATGAGTCAATACCCAAAACATTTTTCTTTCTAATGAGAGTGGAGGCCCCATTCTCTGGATCCACGAAGAACCGTTCGTCGAATGAATACGACTCAAGTGCTTCTTCGGCAGAGTCTTCGTTGCTACCAAGCATGACGTTTTTACCGTCGGGAAGTTTGACACGGGCACGAAATTTATTGAACGTCTGTTTCGTGGTTGGGTTGGTCGTCATGCACGGAATAGCCTGTGATGTGGAGGGGGGCAAAAGAAGAATATGATGTCTTCATTTACAAAAAGAGTGCATTTCTCGAACGAAAAGTCTCACCTCTACTGTTTGACAAACGCTCGATATCGTGTCCCAATGACGCTCAATGTCAACTTTCCATGGCGGAATATCACAATCTGCGTCGTCCCTCCTGATAGCTCTGATCTGCTCCAAAACGTCATCAATATTCAGCACTCTATGTCTCCAATAAAGATCCCTCTTATCAATCTTGGCATTCATATCCCCCACGAGCACCACTCGCATCCCCTCTTGTCTCTGCCTCTTCATCGCTCTGCGCAACGCATTCAAAAACCTCATTTTATTTACCAGACCCTCGGGAGTCATCCCGCCGTTAGGGACATAGACATTGAACAAGACCCAACTCCCGTGATTGGTCATGACGCACCTTCCCTGACTGTCCAATTCTTCATCTTTCAACGGGAAGGCATCGGCAGAGCGCACCATGCCGACTTTGGCGTAGGTGACGACGCCGTTGAAACCGCGACTCTTGGCATTGGTGTTGCAGCTCCAAAACGATTCGTATCCCGTCACAGAAGAGCATTGGTGCGGTTCCGATCGGGAGGAGAGGGAAGCGAGAGGGATTTTGTGTTCTTGGAGGCAGAGGATGGAAATGTCGCCGTGGAGGGCGAGGTAGGTGGCAAACGGGGACGGTTTGGAGGACGATCGCGCGTTCGCTGTGGTGTCGTTGGCGTAGTCCGTGTGGATCTTTTGGAGGGCGGGTTTCAGGCCGGCGACGTTCCAGCTCACTATTAGCATGTTGGGGGTTTCGGAACGTTGTGATGATCAATGATCGTGGAATTACAAGAACAGGGGAGGTGGCCGACGGTGGCACAGAATTTTCGCTTCTGTCAACTGCTTCTGGACGCCCTTCCTGTGAAAACCGCATAGCCAAGAGTGGCACTCTGAATCATGCCCCGTGTGAGCCCTGTGTGTGACGCGGTTACACTGTAATATGTAATTACTAGCAGCCGATGCAAGATTTTTTAGCAGCGGCGGGAGCCCGAACAAAGGAAAAAGTTATAACAGTGGCCGCCGCGCGCACGGGCATGACTTTTGTAGTAAGTGCTTTCCCATAACCTAGCGCGGCACGCACTGGCACGACTTTTGTAGTACTTACAACATGTGCTTTCCGATTTAATAAAGCAAACGCGCACGAGTACCACTTCTGACGTCATTTTGGTCGATTATGACAAGGTGGCAGCTACCTAGGTAGAGTTGTGCCAGGTTCCAAGATGGACATAAGTTTTGCTGTGGAATGAATAAAGTTTTAAAGTAGGGTGAGGTCAAATACCTATCCCAACAGTCTTGCAAGAAAGAGAAATATTGCCCAAGTTTTATTCCAAGGATGAGGAGGAGTCGCATGCAATGAGTCTCATTTGAATTTGCAACAGCCCTTATAACATGGGAGTTCATTGCTACGCATAAATAGCAGAGCGTGGGAGTGATCGCTGAACAGCCTGTTGATGAGTATGGTATAGATCTGCCTCATAATAAATTTCTCTAGAGTCGCGCTAGTAGTCTTTTTCGAATTTGCAACAGCCCAGATAACCTATGTTAGGAATGTCGCGACACAACATGTCGGCTGGGGGGTACCAAAGACATGTCATGTCTCGACATTCTGCAACACTGAAGACATGTCTCGGAATGTTGCCGCGACATGTCAGGAAGACATTACCAGTTTAATTGTAGTACTGACGCACCCCGTTTTGTAACAAAAAAAAACACGATTCTCGTCAATTTTCGTAACTTGCATGTAACTTTTCCCACAGCCCTTGCAGCGGGATTTGTGCAAAATACTACGGATTCGTCTTTTCACAAGCTTTCCAACGGTATATCGGTCGATGGGTGTCTGACCACTGCAAGTCATTCAAAATTGTGCTTGAAGGGACATTTTCAGGAAAAAATGTTGACCAATTCATCGTGCACACTTGTTACACGGTCAATATCTTCCCTGTTGACTCAAATTATTGTGACAACATATGTGCACCTCACTCCTAACATAAATAGGAGTGAGGCAGAGCTTAAGGTTCTTGTCAAGAAGGCTGCCAAGGCCAGAACATACCATGCAAACCTGGCGTTGCTGTTCATGACAGTGGCAACTTTCAATGCCAAGGAGGCACGAACACTCACATCAATTGTCAGTGCGCAAGATTGGACAGAATTTGTCACTACCAGAAGAAGCCCAGAAACATCACAATGCAAAAGAACAAATAGTTTGACAACACTGAGTGTGGTGTGTGATCAACTATTGGCCAAAATTGAGCATATTGCATATGCAGTCAAAGAGAGAGACATGTAATAAATAGTGTCAGGAAATTTGTTGCTTTAAATTAAACTATGTAATTAATTGCATCTTCATCTGGAATAGTCAACTAATTCATTTTGTAATGAAACTGGAATGTTTGTAGGACAAACAGGATTGATCACTTCAAAGAACCACACGGCAACCAAGGTGAACTATATTCATGCTCTGATTTCTGGTGAAAATGTAATAACCTAGAAATGAGCCATTTTCTCTATGATTCTACCCACATCAATTTCCATAATCTGTTTCTGATACATCGTCACTGGGATATCAATCCTCAGTGTCAGTGGCAACATCTACAGGAGGCCCATTTGCGTACCATCATCTGCGACAATAACAATTACATCAGCACCTGGGGGTCTGCCATCTGATGCCGGTGCGTCGTCACTGGAAGTCCAACAGTCCACCCAGGATGACAGAGAAATAAACAACATTGAAGGCATCGATGAGGCAACAAATTAATGCAAAAATGGGGATATGAGCACCAAAAACACTTACCATGTCATAATTTGCCATCTTCCCTCCTCGTTGTCGCGATGGCTGCCGTGTAACAAAATTCCCTCCTAAGAAACGGTGTGATTCCTCGTAAAATACGTGGAATCTGACCAAACCAAGGCGCAGGATGGTTGCAGGCAATGTTGCTATGAGGGCGATTGCAGCGGTCCCAGTGTTGGGACGATATTCGCCATGATCAATGTGATGCGGTGGCGGCGGCGGAAATCCTCATGGTGATGAAGAGTAGTGTCGCGATTTTATTTTTTTGTGATACGTAGAATCTAGTATGTTACCTACGAACGCCAGATGTAACGCATCAGCACTAAAATTAAACTGGTACTTCGTGGGGTGTCTAGAAGACATGTGATTGTCGTGACATATGACATGTCTTCAGCGATGTCTTTGTACTCTCTAGTAGACATGCAATGTAACATACTCAGTGTAGATAATGTGATGTATATTCAGTATTGATTCAGAGACAACAAAGATATTACAATTAGATCTAAGATATTCAGTATTGACCCAGAGACAACAAAGAGATTACAATTAAGTGTCGCTACTCTCCCTCGCTACCCTCTTCTTCTACGTCCTTTCGAACTATTTCAATACAGTTTTTTCGCTGACAGGACGCTACGATAGTCCATAGTTGTTGGCCAAAGTTCATTTGAATTGGGAGGGGTATGGTGAGGAACGGTAGGATCAGTAGATTGAATTTTCAATTAAATAGTTGAAAAGAAAAAAGAAACATGGCAGAACTCACCAGTCAGGTTAGTAATGGACCTGTTTTTTTGCCAGCAGGGCTCTTGATATGAGAGGATGCGGCGATGGGCCAATGGGGTTGATTTGAAGTGGGAGGGGTTTTGGAGAGGAAGAGCATGGTCAGCGCTGACATTTTCAATTAAATAGTTGAAAAGAACAAATAAAAATTGCAGAACTCACCATTCAGGTGAGTAATGGACCTGATTCTTTTTTTGCCAGCAGGGCTGTTGCTCTGAGAGGACGTGGCGACATCGCGATGTTGTTGATTTGATGTCGGAGGGGTGTGGAGAGGAAGGGCAGGGTCAGCACATTCAGTTTTCAATTAAATAGTTGGAAATAAAAAACAAAATGGCAGAACTCACCAGTCAGGTGATTATTGGACCTGATTCTTTTTGGCCAGCACGGCTGTTGATCGTAGAGGACGCGGCGACGTCGCGATATTGTTGATTTGATGTGGGAGGGGTGTGGAGAGGAAGGGCAGGGTCAGTTGTGTCAATTTTCAATTAAATAGTTGAAAATAAAAAAGGCAGAACTCACCAGTCAGGTGAGCAATGGACCTGATATTTTTTTTCCAGCACGGCTGTTTATTATAGAGGACGCGGCGACGTTGCGATGTTGTTGATTTGATGCGGGAGGGGTGTGGAGAGGAAGGACAGGGTCAGTAAGGACGATTTTCTATTAAATAGTTGAAAATAACAAAATGGCAGAACTCACCACTCAGGTGAGCAATTGACCTGATTCTTTTTTTGCCAGCACGGCTGTTTATTGTAGAGGACGCGGCCACGTCGCGATGTTGATGATTAGATGTGGGAGGGGTGCGGGGAGGAATGGCAGGGTCAGTAAGGACGATTTTCAATTAAATTGTTTAGCACGTAAAAAAAACCAAAATCAGCATAACACAACAACCAACCTGTCTTTTGAGGGGTCGTTAAGGACGTCGTGTTGGCGCGATGGCTGGGAAGACGATGAGCCAACTCGCGGCTCAAAACTCCATGAACTCACAGAGATCGAAGGGGATGACTGTCTGCGTGAGCGGAAATCCCATTGTTTTGTTTTGTTATGGGGCAATGCAAAAATGGCCGCGCGTGGCCATCTGCTTGATGATTCACGCTTCTCTTTACAAAAGTAAGCATGTATTGAATTTTTGGCCATGCTATAAATTGCTTTTAGATATAATTTTAGAGGTAATCACATATCAACAGTCATAGAATACCCATGCGTATAAACCAAAAAACTTAGACTTTTACGGGTATTTTTACCAGAGTATATATGAATTCAACCATAAAGTGCAAAAGTGAAAAAAGTGTCTCACTACGAAGAAGGAGGAAAAGAATTCTGCTCAGTGATAAACTAAGATTTTTAAAAAAAATCTTGATATACGAGGTATATATATTGATGGTACGGTACGATAGGGTACGATACCTGTACGATACACTAGTGGTACCAAAATGTACAATACAAATACTGGTGATCCCATACCTATCCCATACTTTACATTTTCCGTAGAAGCAAAGTGGTTCCGTGCAGAAGCGCGTGCTTTGAAATTCCAAACATTCATTCTCAAAGGTAAATATCATTGGCACACTTTTATGAAACCTTTTGTCCTCCTTTTGTCAAGGATTCTCTCTATTCTGGTATGGTGTTCTTTCGTCGCCTCGCGAGTCCGCGCCTCACTGGAGACAGCTGGAGACCCTAGAGAGAGGACAAGACTCTTGGACCTCACTACGAGCTAAATACTAGGAGCATGCGCAGCCACCTGCGGCATTGATGCTCTCTCTCGATACAGTACAGCCAGCATTTCCGAGAGCTCCCGTCTCGAATCTTCACGTAGTAAAGATCTAAACTGATAACTGATCCAACCACCGACGATTCGTCAGTCGACCTTACTGTATCACTCATTTCCCATGAGCTCTCGAGACGACGACTACCGACCATCCCCCTACTCCTCCATCTTGCCCCAGGTGCGATTATCCAAGCCGAGACCGAAACTAATTCAAGTCTTGGATCTTCCCCCACTTCCTGCCAATTCAAATGGGGCTCCGAATAACGCCGTTAGCAATGAGATATCTTATAGAGAAACAGAGCAGGACCTCCCACACGCGGTTCATCACGTTGAGACTGTGTCAACTACATCCACTGGAACGCAACAAGAAAACAACCAATTCATTCAGGTCATCGGGACCAAAGATTCTCGAACAGAACAGCAATTCAGCAGCATTTGCTCTGCCTGCACGAAACACGTAGCTAGGTACAAATGCCCCAAATGTTCTGCACCCTATTGCTCAGTTCAATGCTACCGAATCCACGATGGCACCGATGTGAATCCCGAGAACAGCTTACATTCCGGGGCAAAAAAGTTGTGTACGGAATCATTCTATAAAGATAGAGTACTTGGTGAATACCATGCTCGGGGAAACGACGAAGATCGAGCAAAGCTTCGTGGGATATTGAATCGGATGCATCAAGATATCAACGAGGGAATGGAGAAGGCAGAGTGGATGGAGTATTCTATGTCACAGCTTTTGAAACAGAGTGAAACAACCTTTGTTAATGATGATGTCGTGTCTGGTTTGAATGAATACGATGCGAGAATTTCAGCTGCCATGACTGATGGCACTAATGACCAGGTTTCTGACGAAGAATTGGCAGAATTGGCATCTTACATTTTGAATTTAGAGGACAATTTTCAAGAAGAAAATGAAGACGATTCCATGGAACATCTGCAGCAGTTGAAAGGTTTATTGCCACCACACCTGCTCCGTGCATTTGAGTGTGCATTGGCGTCTGCGATTGCTAGTGGGACAGAAATCGGTCAGGATTGCGAGTCAAATGTGAACGATGATCACGAGCTCCAACGAATCAATGCTTCGTGGAAGCCATGGTGGCGTCCAGGCCATGAATTTGCTATGAACGAGAGTGATGTGTTGTCAGGGGTGCCAACGCTAGATGAGCGCATTTTGACTATACCACCCTTACCAACTTTGATCTCCCAAACAAACAATCGCAACCTGGCGTACAACGTTTTGGATGTCTTGTTCGCGACATCCTTCGCAATGAGAAGCCTAGCATCACCGTTAAATGATATCCACGCTTCCAACGATGCAGCAGACTTATTGCTCTCCCAGTCCCTTGTACTCTCGAACAATGCAATTTATGAAAATGTTTACGAAGCATTGTCTTCGTGTGCGGGGCATTTCGTCCAGATGAACAAGATAATACGCGTTGGGGACAGTGCCGCTTTGTCTTGGGATACTGTTGCTTCAGATGTCGCGTTGGTATCTTCCAATCGTCGATATGTATTGAGGTTGCTATTTGAGGCAGTGGACCTATTTGAGTTCGCAACAGATGGCGTGAGGAAGCATGTCAAGTTACTCCAAAAAACTAGCAACGCTGATAAGCAAATGATTAAACAAAAAAAGAAAGAGTTGGAAGAAACCAAACGACAATACAAGCTTGCCTCGAAAAAGATAGAATATTTCCAATCATGGTGTTCTTTTATGTGGAGTGCGGACTTGTGTCGAGGTGTTTCTAAAGAGGTAGATGCATTTGTGAAGCATTGGAAAATGCCCGAACAAGAAGACAAAGAGTATCACATCGAGTCCTTAATAGGAAACATGCTTGAAAACAAGCACTCAATGGGGATAAAATATGGCAGTGCCATTGGGGCTTGTGAGAGCTTTCGTTGTACCCCAATTGTTGACGATTCAACTTCAGTGAATAGTTAAAGAATATAACACTCAAAACAAAATTTTGCGATAAATGTAATGGCTTCCTCGCTCAATCGAAGATTTATCATGCGCTTATATAGCATATTAGCATTCATGTCGTAAGTTGAACGAATCAATCTTGTCTCATCGAACTCGACTTGATGTCAAAGAAAGCTAAGCCTTGTATCACCCGCTACCCACTTCCTCGTCAGCATTCGTTGGCCTCGTCTACAAGCACCAGTACTTAGGAAAATGATCACATTCGGCTGCCAGATGATGTATTTTGGGGTAAACTTTACTTTCTTTCATCCGTATCGCTTTGCGCACCCACCGTAGAAACATTATCCTCGCTACTTGCGCTGAGAGTGCTAAAAGAGGTGCTTTGGTCGAGACCAAGCTTTCCCATCAATGAATCCGCAGATGCTTCTTCGTCTCGACTAAGCTGCTTCGCCTTACCATCTCCGCTGATATCTCCAATCTCGGTACATTTGTATTGCGCTATGTTGGTAAAGAAGCCCGTTGCACAAAGTGCTTCATTGCGCTTTTCTAAGGCATTGGCAGGTCGAGGCAATGGATATGCTATCGTGCCACCCAATACAAGCGACACAGCCTTCGACTTAGAAATAAATCCTCGGCGTGTCAGCGGAATCGTGTAGGCCGAAACTGTGGCGATAGTCGCGAAGAACGACATTAAATAAAAGAGGTTTCCGAAGAGGATTTTTATCCGTATCCCAACAACTGTGCATATCATGGTAGCTAAAGGTTACAATTACGATTCATCGCAGATAAACAATGTTGAGATTGACAGCAGCCGGTGCAAGATTCAGCATTGTATCCTATTGTATCGTACCATACCATAGCAGCATTAGACTAGCTGTGGATGTATTCGTATGCTATCTACCCTATGCTCTTTTTCATCTCTCATTCCGCGTGTCCCTCTATTTTACCTGGTAAATACGATACCATACTTTTACTTGGGGGATGACGTTGCACTCAAAGAACGCCGACGAATGTTTCTCAAGAAAGAGTAAATAAATTCGTCTCTTGTGGGAGTCCAGACACTTAGGGTCCCGTCTGGCGATAAAAATATTGTGATCTCTCTCGAAAGGATGTTCGGGAAAGGGAAAGGGAACTCTTGACCTTCCCCCAATCTTTCCCTGCCCGGCGAACAAAAAAGGAAGGGACCAACGACAAATGACCCGGCGACACCACCATCAACTTTTTCCCTTGACGAACATTCGACGCATTGCCGATGTGACGAAATCATTCGAACCCTCACGGTACTGTAGTTTGCTCCCGCTGCATCGATTGCCTTGATCTGGTCTTGATCCAACCTACACCCTCGCCTCGACCACATAACAACTTCAAAACATTGAGGATGCTGTTGAAGGCTTCCCGAAGTACTTCTTCGACCGAAATTAAAAAAGCTTTCCAAGGCGACTGTGGCGCACATGTTGCTGCTTGCGATATCATTTCATCTGACAGCAATGACGAAAGCCAACAGCGAACACCCCGGATAAACAACACAAGAGCTGACTCTTGCCCGACTAGGGCCCTTGAAACAGCAGCCTCCAGCGAAGCGAGTGCATTATTACGAGTTAATGTGCTGTATTTTGAAGGAATCGCCTCACCGAGCATACCTTCTGGGGGGGTGTCGGTTTGGGTTGGATTCAGGTCGTCCTTTCCCCCGGATTCAATGACTGTTCAGTCTCCCAGCTACTCGTCATATTTCTTGAAAGAGGGCAATGTGTTGGCAATAGAGTCAGACCAGGTAAAGTGGACACCAGCGATACAAGACGACAACGATGATTCGAATACAAACAATTATTCCTTTGGTTATAATGGAGTCGCTTTTTGGGACAGTCTGCACTCGGTGCAGAGTCCTCATCTTGAAATAGTAGTACCTCCTCTTCCTGATACATGGCACAACGACGACGAAGATCAACCCCATCAGCTGCCAGACATTCTTGAGTTTCATGTGCGACTTGTTTGTGAGACGGATACTATTTCGCCAGCTAATGATTCGACCACGGTACTTAACTCTACGTGGAGAAGACTTAAATCAAGAACACAATCAAGCATGTCACTCAATAAATGGGATGATTTGATGGAAGAAGAACATTGGTATAAAGATGACGTAGATGACACTTCGACCTGTGACGAGATTCCGATAACACAATTTTCTCAGGAACAGCATCATCCACACGGCATTGCTCATTTGAAGCTGTCGCGAGATCCGAACAGCCCTGACGGCTTGGACTCTAGTGCAAAGATTTTACCACTACCAATTCGAGTCATTCCACCGCATCAAAGCAGCGATGAATGTGGAAAAGAAGGCACGGAGAATAATGTAACAGTTCTCCAAAATGCAATCCTTTCAATACAAGTTGAGAAAATTTCTGCTTCGCCCGAGATGAAATCAAAAGACTCTGCGGACAACCAAAGACATTACGTTAGTAATACATGGAATGGGGGAAATGAATTGCTTCCCAATCACGCCCCACACTCTGTGAAATGTGACGACGATGACGACAGTCAACAAAACGAGCAAAAAAATGTGTCACCCACAAGACACTTCCATTTCAACAAAATGAAAGGCATTGCCTCGCGGTCAAAATCAAAATCTGGTAATATTATGGAAACAGAACAAGTGACTGAAGATTCTTTGTCCGTGGATCAAGGAATGTTTAAAATTCATCAAGCATTAGAGTCGTCAATCAAGGCAGTGTCTGATCGCAGGGGTCTTGCTGCGGCTTTGAGACAGAATCGAGAAACTGATCCCGTGTCACCTGGGAGGGGCAGCAGATGTGGGGAAGATAATGATGCTGTATTGAACCAGACCTTATTCAAAAACACGTTTCATGATGACCAACATGGCAGTGTTCATCCAAAATTTGAATCTATTGCTGTAAATGAAAGCCTGAGTTCATGCAGACTCCTCAATGGAGGCAATGGCGGGCTTGCTATTGCGGGAACTCAGAGCAGTGCCCATTCAATCGACAATTTATCACCTTTATCAAAACATGCCAATGATCCTGGGGCACAAAAAGAAAAGGATCAAGTTTCGAGTTCCCGAAAGATATCTGTCATGAAACGGTTGTTTTGTGGAGCTTCCATGGAATTGGCTGACGTAATGCATCATTGTGATGAAGATCACGCAGGCATCTACAGAGTGGACTCTCAATCATTGGGCTCATCAATTGCTACGTGACTAGAAAAAGAGGCAATTACTTAATTAAGTTTGATGAAAGCAACATGCATACGAAACTAAGCTTTATTTCGAATTACTATCTAACAAATCTAAAACCCTTCGAATATCATAGAACCCTGAAGAAGGAACACCTGACAAAGCGCCTGTCTCTCGAAATCAAATTACTTTGAACCAAAATTAAGAACAGTTCAAAGTGACTCTCGAAATGGGGGGCTCTTCTCTAAAACGTTTTCTTCTGCTTGGAGTGACCTTCCGTCGCGATTCGAAGTACACTCTTCCTAGCCTTCTTCTTCAGCTCTAGCTCAATACCTTCGCATTCCCCTTCTTCCTCGACTAACAGTGTCGAACGTTTGTGCGTGCAGTCTTCACAACGGCACTCATGATTATTATCTGCTACGCACTTGAAAATGTGATCAGACCCATTGATATAAAAACCATTACCACGCTTCTCTGCGAGAGAGTTGTCTTTATACGCAAGATAGCTGTTAGGTCTAGAAACTGGCTCCGGGTCCTCGACACGTACTGATTCTGCCATGGTCGCTGCTTTCAAAAAGTCTTCAGGGGTGACTTCAAATTCGTATTCCTCCACAAGCTGCGGGAAATCCGCCTCAAAGGGATTTGTGCTATGTACAATGTCAAGTTCTGAACTCTTCACAATTTCGGCATGAACCTCGTCAACAGTCCTGACGACTACACCACAATTCGATTGAAGACCTGCAGAGTTCTCATTGGTGCTAACTGGCGTTTCTGCAGTAGAAACAGCAGCAGGTAAACTGAGATTATTCACCATTTGTGCTGAACTACCAGAAGAGGTCTTTTTATCATCCACAACATGCAAACTATCTTCATTGGACTCGGCTTCTGTTTTCAGCGAGGTCATGCTAACACTCCTACTAATCTCTTGGCTGTTGTTTTCAATGATGTCATGAGCATTGGGACCAGGTGATTTTCGATAAATGTTGGAGTTATCGCCAACTGTTTCATGTTTGATCAAAGTCCGATGATCGTACGAACCGCTTGAAGCCAGGGCCAGGGACCGATCAAATGCAACAGGTTCCTTGAATCTGGCGGAACAAAGAGAAGGAGGGGGGTCAGTCTTGCCAATTTTCGGTGTCTTCTTGAACCAAGATTTGTTGCTTTTTAGAAGGGTGTCTTTTCCTGGCTGCTTTTGCTTCAACAAGTCTGAAGCATAACTGTCTACGTTTCCTTCACCAGTAGCTTGCAGGTGGGCATCATTGGATCCCTTCAACCCAGTGCCATCTTCAGCTTGAGAGCGATCAATAATTTTCTTTTGCAACTGTGGCAAGGCAGTCGTATCAGCATCAACAGGGGTCGCATTGTTAGTAGTTATTTCAGGACAAGGCTCGTTGAGAAGTGTTGGCTCAGCCTTGACAGTTACAGGTGATGAGTACTTAACAGGCTGGGATTTGTCATTTTCAAGTTCTCTTGAGTCTTGGAAGGCTTTGTTTACCCCCTCAGCAACACCGTCGGGATTTTTTTCAGAATCCAACTTTTTGTCAAAAACTTGTTGACTTCTACTTGAAACTTTTGTTTTTCGAGGCTTCGTCATCTTGGACTTCTTAAACCATGGTTTCTGGCTGCTTTGGGAGACAATTTTCTCTGCTAAGCCATCGACTGGCTGGAGAGGAAGAACAACACCATTCGAGGTATTTTCTTTGTTATCTGTAGTAATGACCGTTAGGCAAGGATCCTCATTATTGATAGAAGGCGTGTAAGTAACTTCTTCAACTTGAGTTACTACCTGTCCAAATGATTTCGCAACACCAGAGGAATCAGCACCATTGCGATCGTAATTTTCTTTTCTCATACTTTCTTTGACTGAAGGTTTGGCGGCATCCGAGATGACTTGAGTGGTCTCGACAGCACGAGGGCCTTCAGACATTGAGGGTGGCTGCGTATCTTGGCATACCATCGGTTTTGATGAAACGGTAAATACGTGACTTTCGGAATTAATGGCAACATCTGACGCGGAAACGTGGGCTGAAAGGTGAGACTGCTGCTCTTCAGGATCAGATGTGATTTTCAGTCGAATACGAATGCAGGAATCCTTCTCGAGACGATACGATTCGTTCTTGAATCCTTTGAAGCGAACACGCGATAGTACGTCATCATCATCCTCAAGAACGAACGTTTTAAGGGATTCCCATTTCGACTGAGGAGGTTTTGTATTAAGTTTTTTGGTCAGATCAGAGAACGACTTGTAGTATTCAGGCTTCACAGGTACAGCCAATTCGACATCACGGTTTTCCCAACCTGAAAGAGGTACCTCTGCGACTCCAACAGGTAGAATGTCTTCCCTGTCTTCGCGCTTTATGCAAAGACGCAGGTGTAAGATGGAGGGCGAAACGGTTACCTCTCGTTTTTTTATTGTTTCCAACGTTGACTGTCCGATATATCTAGAAAAAGTAACAGATGATTCGTCGTTCTTCGAAAGATCCCACACACCCATCACATGATACTTGGCGGAACGATCGAACTTGTTTTTCTTCATCGGTCCTCGAGATGCATCATTTACGACACGGAGACTTGGTACATGAGTGAAAACAGAGCCTTCTTCAGAAGTTGTAGTCTTCAACACGCTTAGAACTGCGTGAACTGGAGGAACAGCGCATTTTTCATTAGTTTTCGACAAAATAGACAGTCCAGAGAGAGTCATAGCCGTCAGCGTAACTTTTGCAAACGCGCTTTCCCTCGCATCCCCCGGCTTGATAGCGGGGTCGGTCGTGGATTTAGCTGGTACCATGGTACAGGATCCGAGCCCAACATCTTCGCCGTCCTTGTTGAGAACAGCAGATTGCGATGACTCACTGAAGACATACTCAGCGTTATTTGACCAGCCCAGTGCCTGCTCACTGTTGCTGCGGATTTGAGAATTGTCCTTTTTGTGCTCGTCGAGAATTCGTGTAGAGTTGTTCTCAACAACAATCTTCCCATTCGTTATAGCGGATTCCTCCTGCAGTTGAGGGTCGTTTTCTTTAAGGTCGACATCGGCATCCGGTGATCTAGAAAAGCTTTGCGATATCTGTTTAGTTGACGTAGTAATCATTGTGGCGAGGCTAGAAACTTGGGAAACTCCCGGCGATTCTTCGGTCTTGGGCTTGACGTCGTGCTCTTTAGTACTAATACTTCCTTCATTCGCCGTCTTCACTTCGTCACTTGAACCTTCGACATCGCTTAAAGCTTTGGGATTCTGCAGTAGATGGCCGTTATCTAGTGACGCAAGCAAGTCAGTACAGACCAGCTTCAAGTCGTTGACGATTGGTGAACATGTATCTTCGATGTAATCTAATGCACTGTGGACCTTTTGCAGTAAGGGTGAGTTATCCTCATCATCGGATGTAAGATCGTCTTCATACGAGTCACTTCTGTCGCGATTCTTCCAGCGTTTTACTCTGAAAGACGGCCATCTCTTGGGAGAAACCTTCTGCTTGTCCGAACTTGTATCGTCATCACTCTCGACGTCGACGGCGTCAATACCCCTTTCGATTTTCTTGATCTTCTGCACGAGTTTCTTTTTCTTCTCCAAGTATTCCACCTTACGCTGAAGCCTTTTGATCTCAGCTTCGTCTTCATTGTCGTCATCGTCTTGGGATTTGGCTTTGCGTCTTACGAACATTCGACGTCTTGTGGACGCCACACTTTCGATTTTCGAAGGTTTCATATGTGAAGCGTCGAATGACACTTTACTGGGTTCCGCTTTCTTCGGGTCTATTGTTGCTTTTGCCGTTGTCTGCATTGTCTTTAACACGAGCGTTCACCTCGATGATCGATAGCAAAGATTTCGTTCCTAATTGATCTGCAAAAAATCGCGAACTGGGTCTGGTAAGTTACTATTCTGCGGTACAATACCATGCAATACCATACTGTAAAGTGGAGGACACAATAGCATGGATGGAAAGTGATCTGAAAGTGATGTATTGCCTCTCTAGTGCAACGGATTATGCGCCTACTATGATTCCTGCATGATTCTGCCGAGGGGAAAACGTGATTCACTCGTAAGTTACGTCATCCGTCAGTGAACGTACTACGTGTATCGTACAGCAGTGTACAGAGGAACAATTTACGGGATTCTGTTTTTTGGCTGAAAACAAGATTAAGTGTTTTCTTCCCACCAGTCTGAAGTCAAGACCGCTTTCATGTGAAATAGCCTTGGACGGTTGTCGAGAAGTTCTTGACACTCCGTCTCATTTCAAATAACCCGATTGAGAAAATATTTGAATAACTGTCTCGTTTTCAAGTTGGTCCAAGAGATTTAAAGAATTTGAAAATGAGACGAGATGCTACGGTTCGGATTCTTGTGCGAATGTCGGTAAAGTAGGTACCATAGTGGGTGGTTACCGTAATGATTGGTGTATGTATTCAGGCCCAACCTTACAGTCACCCGTTCCCGTACCCGAAGTTTGATTTTTTTGTGTAGTTAGGGGTACGTGAATCTCCGTCCTCAGAGGAGGAGTGACACCGCTTTGACCAGAGCCTCGGTACCCTTCTATCTTTGAGCATACCCTCTGGCGGGCGGTCAGAAAAATGTTGCCTAACTAGCTCTAGTTATTGCCAATTTTTCGGTACCCAACCAACCCAGAGAGGTCCTTCTGGCGGGCGGTCTAAGGTACCTGGGTTGTATCCACTAGATACCACTAACTATCTGGTAAGGTACATAGAGAACTGTGGAAGTTGTAACAACTTCTTAATAGCTAACAAATGCACAAATCTACTAGTTCATCAAGCTATCTGGTACATAGAGAACTTTATGTTGTAACTGTTTATTAATAGTTAACAAATGCATCACAAATCTACTAGTTCATCGCCCACCTGAACAATTTCATCAAACGTAACACTGGTAAACACATGATTCGGTGCCCAGTCACCACCAATTACCAACTTTGCCTCCTCATATGAATCTCCATGTTTCTCTAACAACCTAGCCAACACCCTCCCTTTAGGCACTGCTCCTCCATTTTCTAACTTCCAATGAAACTCATCCGGTACAGACACAAACCATTTGCCATAATACTTAATAAAAAGCTAGGGCCCGGTACTCAAGCAACATCTCTCGGCCACCCTTCTTCACCCGTAGTTTAATGATGCTGTTTCGTCGGAGCCGTACTAAAGACTGATCTGACTCAGGCTGCAACTCTTTCGATCCATTCTCGCATTGCTTCTTAGTACCGAACCAACGCTCAGACCTTGACTTGAATTTTCCACCTATATCTATGGAGCCCTTGTCGCAACCCAGAGTAAGCAGACTCATCAGCTTTCCTGATTCAACCAGAACCTCCCGAAGAGTATCAGTCTCTTGTATCATCGTTTTGAACTGGTGGAAAGCTTCACTGCTTGGGGTATTCTCATCCAACCCTCCTGCATCAGCACCGCTGTCGGCTTCATCACTCACTGTATCATTGATGCTATTGTCAACTTCGCTGTCTTCGCTAGTTTCTACTGATCTTAATCCTGCAATATGAGCTTCTAACTGATGTTGGATGCCATCTTCAATTTTGTCTGCAGATTCATCATCACTAGGGCCTTCATCCATGATCTCTTGATCCCCAGATTCATTTGCTGTAGTGTTATCAACACGTCCAGCATGCAGGTCAGGGAGTGGTGGTGCAAAAAACTGTTTCATTAGATTGCTCAAAACTCTATTGGGAAAAGGCTAATGGTCAGTACAGTTCTTCAAATCAACATAATGTTTTTGTGGTGAACTTACATTGGTGACTCAATATCTACAGCAAATGGTGATAATCCGTTGCCGACTTCAGATCCAAATAATTTAAGAAACGGTTTCATGATTCTACTTCGAAAGAAATGATTCCCCTTATAGTATTCCAAAGCTGATCAACTGCTGGAATTGTTACATCAACGTCAATAGGCCCGCTTGAACTTGACCCCTTCTTCATATTATCAATGAAACTCTGCAGTCCAGACGGATATCCCTTCATGGAATTCGATCTCAGTACATCAAAGTTCGATTCAAAGATGGCTTCATTCTTAATTATAGACTTCTGAACTATGCGTATTAGCTGTTCCATATTGAACTCCGGAGAATCATCCGCCAGATGCCAAATGTATGTTCGTTTGCTTCGGATGTAAGTCGCTGACCCTGAGAGACATCCTTCCTTGTAAACAAGAACAAACACGCAACAGTCTCCAGGAGCATGTTGCGCTTGTTTGGCATCATTGTGCTATGTTGTAAGAAATAGCAATGTAAAGTAAGAGCACATCAGTTAAAAGTTATCATTGCATTCAAATCTCACCTATAAGGAGTATGGTAGGAGGTAAACCACAACAGAGTGCACCATTGATACATGCACCTGTCCTTCCAATTCAAATCTCTTGCATTGACAGAGTAGTTTCGGAGACGAATCAAAGTTAAATTGACGACAAGCACGGCAAGGTTTCCAACATCCTTGAAATCTTTACTGAGCAACTTAAGTACTGTCGGCGGAACAAAGTCTTGTGACAACAGTGTCTGACGCCCAATCTTGAACCGCGTAAAGCTCTCGGGCAACACCGGCCTGCTTCAAGTGCCAGGGATCCAACACAAAACTACCTAACGATGATGGTGATGAACCAGTTACGTCTACAGATTGACAATGACTATCAGTAATGGGTAGGTCGACGTAGTCTTGAAAAGATTTAGCTTTATTATTGGGAGGAACCTGCAATGAACCTAGATGAGTCATGACATATTCTGGCTTCTTGCCTTTCGGTTGTGGTTTGGTGATATTTGGTTGGTCTGTGATTGGTTGTCCTTGAGGAGAAGTTGTTGATAGTGTGGATGTAGATACAGAGACAGATTCTCTAATGGAAAAGTATGGTTAGAAAAAGGATACACCTCAGCATTGTTAAACAGATCATTGCAGACTTACTTTAATTGATCTTCAAAGGCCTCAAGATCAATTGGCTCAAAATCATCATCCAATTCAACCACGGATTCTTTCATGTTAGCCTCGGGGACAGGGTTCACTGCGGTATCATCTCCCTGGCTCACTGGCACGTCAACACCCGCCGGCTCGGTCTGCCCGGATTGACCAACCACGGCTTCTTTCATAGTATCACCTCCCTGGCTCGCTGGCGCATCACCACCCGCCGGCTCGGACTGCACGGACCGACCAACCACGGCTTCTTTCATGTTAGCCTCGGGGACAGGCTCTCCTGCAGTATCACCTCCCTGGCTCGCTGGCACATCACCACCCACCGGCTCGGACTGCACGGACCGACCAACCACGGCTGCTTTCATGTTAGCCTCAGGGACAGGCTCTCCTGTAGCATCACCTCCCGGCTCGCTGGCACCTCCGGCAGGGACTGCCCTCTCTGCTCGCCTCTAGACACAGAATCATTGACCTTAGGTTTCTTTAGCTTTGTCTGCTTATCCTTCTGCTTGTTAGATTTGTCACTCTTTCTTTTTGAGTTGCTTTTGTGGTGTTATCTGGAGGTATGGTGGTATCGGCTTGTTCATAGATGACGAACTGCTTCTTCGATGGCATCCTGACCCTCTTTCCTGACAGGACTGGAACATTCTCACGCTTCTTCCAATATTCGGCGATGGTCTCGGGCTTCGACGACATCTGAAAGCGAGATAAACGATGTTAGAATGATTGTTGAAATGTGGATTCAACGCAACTGCAACCGCGGCAAAAATGGCCTCGACGAATTCGAAATCGGCCGTCGTCGGACCTTCGAAATCACCCAAAATCGACCCGGCGCCACGTAAAATTTCGTTTTTCGGCCGCCGCGGCGCCGCCGGGCAGCTTCGTCCGCCCGGACCCAACGCTCGGTCCCGAGACCGAGAGAATGCGAGCTCGTTCGGGAGCTCGACCCCAGGGCGGGGGCTCATCCACCCCCGAACCCCCGCAGCATCAGGTATCTCAATACCCCACTCGTGAGAGAGGGGGTGCACAATCAACAGTGGGTGGACAACAACAGGCTGCTTACCTTCACAGCTCTCCGCAGCTCTTCACAGCCACTAGCTCTGTTGTGGGCTGTTGCTAGTGCCTATCTGTTGATGTTTTGCAGAGGGTGTCCGAATATTGAACATGCTGAATCAGGGGGGAGACTGTGGCTGTTGGGAACAAGAAACCAGAAAAATGCTGAACATAGGAATCTGCTACTAAAAATCTATGACCGCCTACTTCGGTACCTAACTATCTTTTGAAAACTGTACTGGCGGGCGGCATTATGGGTCAAAGTTCCTGGGGTACTTTGAGGGAGGTCAATGGCGGTCCGTTTGGAGTAGGTGGGTCCTAGTTAGTAAAATTAACTAGGGTGTCGCTCCTCCTGTCCTCAGGCCATCCCTGCAGGCAGATGAATTTCACCACATTTTTGACCACCCACCCCTCCGTCTTTGTCTGACCGTCGCCCCAGTGGGTACCCTCATCTGCAGGCAGAAAGAAAAACGAACGTGTCCGTGCACCCCATTTTGGTTCAGTTCCACGCTATCTAATCGTGAACTTGACAGCTGTTGATACGTCATGACCACTTTAAGACAAGAATGGTGTGGTAGGTATGTTTAGTATGTAGGAGGTGCAGTACCGAACACGTACAAACCGAGAAATAAAAACCAGAAACAAGCGTGGGGTAGAATTTGTGACGTCAACATCTCTAATGAAAGGGGGTGGGTATTTCTGGGTGGTCAAAAAATGTTTTCTGCAGCACTGGCGACCGAGATGCAGAAAATATTTTTCGACCACCCCCAAAAAGCCATACTCATAACCCATAAGAGTGGTTTTTTTGTACGTGGGTGGATAAAAAATTCTGCCTACAGAGATACCCTCAGGCCCAACCTTACAGTCACCCGTACCCGTACCCTAAGTTTAGCTTATTTTTTGTAATCCCTTACCTGGCTGACTATTCGTCTGGTCCGTCCTTACAGATCACACACACATAAGGTCACCTAAACTCTCTGCGCTGAGAAGCAGAGAAGTGCATGCTTTTTGCGTGTATTTCCAACATAATATATAATTAATGGCAGACGACGATCTTTCTCTCGCAACACCTGCACGTCCCGAGGACAAGCGCACGAAGTTGCCAGCCACCCAAAAAAAGACTGGGGGGAGTGCAAACACCATCGCGATGCTCCGAGCAAAGCGAGTTAAAGAGTTGCAGGCTTCCATAGCCATCTGGCTATTCTCCGAAATGAAGAGTAAGAGTGCTGGAATGACGGAGGAGCTGCAGTACGACTACATGTTCAAGATGTTCCATGGATTTGTCCACCCCAACTCTGGGACTAAGCAACGCTCCTCCCCTGTCGCATACTCCTCCAATATGGCCGCTTATACATCGGGTGGGGATGACAACATGGCAGCGTACAACCAATTCCTCAAGGGGTACGGCGCCTTCATCCCATTCTGGGAATCAGGGGGTGTTGATTCATCCATCGACAGGCCTTTACTCCATCTAAAACCAGACTTATCGCAAGACTTCTACCGCACCTGTGTCGCCGAGCCCGAACTTGAAGGGTAACTTTCGGGTAACAGGTTTTGAGGGCAAAATCCACCCGAAAATGAAGTTCAATCTCGGGTGAAATCAGAGCTCACCCCGGGGTTCAGGGAACACAAGGAAAATGGATTATTTTCTAAAAGACATCCATGTTCCCTCGTGCATAGAAGCAAGAAGTAATGGTTAGGAATAGTACCATACTGTTAGTATGGGAAGGTATTACAGCATACATAGCATTCCAGTTAATAATATGGTACTACTATTTATCATCCACGACTGATTGGTGATGCACTTATGAGAATGGATACCATCTTAATGTAATGTAGAAAACTAAATAAAAATCGAACCTAGAATATTAGAATCTAAACAGATTTCGTTCAAAATCTAAAATAGATTTTCAAAATCTGTTAGATCTAGAGTGGACGATTTTGAAAAACGAAAGGGCTAGTGAAAAAATAAAGATCTACATTAGAAAATCTACTTCATGCTTAGAAAATCTACGCTCTTAGATTATTCCTAAACTATGTTTTAAAGTCCTAGACTATGGTTTGTTTAGATCTATTCTCAGAAAAAGAATCGATCTAATCTCGAGAAATCCTTCTCAAGAAAGTCTCCAACTTAAATAATGTGAGTACCTATAGACGTTGGCAAATTAATTGGGGATTGGTTTCTTTCAGAGATTTGGTTTTCTTTTGGCTTTTCCAGTTTTTTCTACTATTCTTCGGATAAAATGATAAGGTATCCGGTTTTCTTTTGGGTCATTATTTTTCTTCTTGGAGATTAGCTTTTCCATTCAATGTCAAAGGTTAGTTAAAAACCAGTCCTGTGCATGCATCGCCAATGTCCTGAAAAGGAATTGGTATATGAGAACAATATGTGTGTAATGTGGTGCGAATCTATGATACTGTAGGTACCATACTGTAAGTACAGTTATATGGAACGCAAAAATGAGTTCTTTCGCATAATAATTAGTGCGTACTTATCATATGTGTAGAGCTGTTTCATAAATATAAGTTTTAAAGTGGTGAAATTAATTTCTCCCGTTTCTGTTCCACTGTCCTTTCTCAACACCATTGCACGTACGTGAGGGATATGATAGTACCCTACAATTAAGTTATGAGCTAGGTAGGTTTCTATTTTTTACACTGCTTCACCCCACAAGACATATGCCCACGTGAGTTCATCAAGTAATACGAAATAGGTAGGCTTCTCGTTTTCTAGATAAGTACATGTACATGGAGATATTTTTAGTATGCCCCTTGTTATGAAGGTATTGTACTTTCGGGTATAGCACCTACTCCGTTCTTGATACTACTCGTCATCAAAATAATAATTGTAGTTCCCTTAACCCCCCCCAAAAAAATCAACTGAATTTTGGGGTACGAGTGCGTGACGTTTTTCGTGACCGTGAGGACAGTGTACCAGTGGTTTACAACAAATTTTAGCCCGACACTTACGGGTCGATGTTGACGTTAATGTACATACGTATTCAAACCGATATTGAAAAATAATTTGTCAATAGGTTAGCGTAAGCTCTTTTTTCCGTCCTTACCATACGCTAACACGGATGGACGTTCATCAAGGATCAGTTTTTAATGGTTATGAGCACACAGACCCTCCAAATTCAGATTTGAATTATGTCGACCATACCTCGACGGATGTTCCCTTGAGATTGTGTAAAAAACATGAAAAGTACGTAGTACAAAAAAAAACATCAGACATTCTCACAAGATTGACATCTCGACCATAGCATTCGCATATCCACCCAATCATCAAGCCCGAGGGAATATCATTACAAACGCACCCAAGAACATTTTTTGTGTGTTTTGAGAACTAGTTCCTCTAATGAAATAATTCAAATCTGTTTGTGTTCCCATCTCATGGTAAGGACGGTGAAAACGACTTTGCCAACATACATAGAATCGCATTTCACGGTATTTTTGGTCTAAATCTGGAAAAAAGTGAGTGTGTCTGGATGCCCCTACTGTTGGTCTGAACCATTTTCTAAATTTAGACCCGCCTCCCCCAACGTGTAAATACCACACATTTTGCAATCTTGATCATGAGCGATGACAAAATAAAACAGAGATACTTATGATACATTGTGCTGCAAATATAAAACAATATCAGCCCCAACTACCCCTCCGAATACAATGACCACTTACGTCCTTTCTTTCTAGGGAGAGATGGATGACCCGGAGGCTTCACAATGTCATGAAGCATACTAAATGCTTCTTGGGTCAAGCCAGTCATGAATAAAAATAATGACGTGTCCTCATTATGATAGAGATAATGCCAGGGTGACTTAGAGGGAGGAAGAATAGCCGCTCATAGCAGAAAGTTGTGGTCACCAATACTGTTGTGATTAATTATAAGTGCAAGTATGAATACGAATACTTTGAAACGATAGTATTGACCTAAGCCGATTTGATGTCATATGACTTGCAAAAAAACTTTTTTCGTTGAGGTTAAAAATGTGCAAGCTGCCTGTGATGATTTGAACCTACATATCATTTTATGTAGTAGATAAAGCTGGTTTGTTTGTACTCTCCTAAGTCAAACTTATTATGACTTACATCCGCGTGTAACCCAAATTGTTTTATTGTATACTGTATGTGATAGTCCAAGTTCAATTGCTATACTGACTGAATATTTGTGTGGGGTAAAAGACCTTTATGTACTAAAGCATTGCTTTCACAGACCATGCGACCATAAATTTGATGAGGATAAATTTGGGTCGGTTTGGTGTTGCCTGGCGTCTCCTATTGATTTTTGTCTGTGTGTGCAAAAGTGGAATGCCGAACAACAATTCCATCTTTGATTGCTACACTACATTTAGGCGGTAGGCACTGCATAGTAGGTATTAGTGAATAACATCTGGGTGTTTGTGTAGGAAAACATTGTGCCACTAGAAGCTGCTGACAGGACCATGGTTGGTACAGCAGGCCAAACATCTCCACGATTTGGTTGATGTTGATCTCTAGTTAGTTATTCACTTGTTGGGTTGTGATTTTTGAAGACTCTGGTTGACTTATACTGGGAAGCCAAATGAAATGCATATGGTCCGAAAGTGGAGTGTTGAAACTGCACCTTAATTGTCACAATGTGTGTACAATGTGGATATTGAACCAGGTCTAGGTACGAAGGCGCTGAAAGTACAGATATTCTGTTTGGTATCTTCTGCAATCCTTGGTGTTGGTATATTGTCCTTCTATTTGCTCTGTCACCCCTATGTATCCATGGGAATAAATGCCCAAAGGGTCAGCTATCGGCAAGTGAACAATGTCAAGTCATACTTAATGTATTGACAATAATCATTGGAAGGTCCAAGCATCAACGTCTATGTCTTTTTGTACCATGAAGAGTACAGATTCATAGTTTATGATATCCTTTTGTATTTTGTAGCAGGGATCCTCTGGGGAGGTCTGTACATGTATAACTCTTTTGTTGGTGGTAATGACATTGCAACATGCATGTGTGTACCTATTTTTATGTTTTGAACAACCCTTGTTGACTATAATCTTATGGTTTATGGAACCATATTGTGACTTCACAGCGAGCATCATGGAGAAGTGAACTTTCCTTGATATGTTGACAACGTAAAAGTTGTGTTTCTCTTTGGATTTGTCTAAGCTACCGTAAAATGCGGATTATAAGTACCCACAAGTGTTAAACAGATACATCTTAGTTGTGCTTATACAGTGTTACAAGCTAGTGATTGTAACATGGTGAAAATTTATTGGTATCCTGAAACTTACCTCGAGGTAGGCGTATTGTATTTACGTCACATCACATCACAACACTTCACAACACAGTCAGGGGCAAAAAGCTCTGAATCATTCATTCCCCCACTCAATGCCCACGATAACATTGCGCAAAATGAAATTCCACCCCCATCAACAAATGGAACTCTTGCATTCTTTGCAATGACGGAAAAGTAATTGCAAAGAGTTTCAAGAGTTTCATACTTTGCAATCTCTTCATTGCATGCAGTATGGTTTCTTCCTCTGTTGTCTTGTTTGAAGCGGAACCATCCCGCCGCAAATTGTACCCTGTAAAGGAGAAAAGAGACTTTGTCCATGTGATCGACACCATCTTTGCCATGGGAGTTTTTCGTTGCGAGGCATGTTCTCGTTGTGGGTTTGTCCCACTCGTATTATGCCCGTTTCAAGAAGGTCATCGCAAAAGTGGATGCCCTAGAGAAAAGTGACGTGTACGTGCCGTACAAGACAAACAGATTGGCATGCAAGATTCATCCGGGTGCCCCAAGTTTGCTCAGCATCATACAAGACGATCTGTTCAAGTTCATTGGGCACACAAGGCACAATGGGGTACAGGTCAGCACCTGTATGATTCGCCAAGAGGCAGCTCGCCTGCTCCCTGCTTTTTTAGAAACATCGCTTCTCGCAAGAAATGCAGCTGTTGAACGTTTTGTGAAGAAAATGGGTCTGTCTCATCGTGCAGCTACGCACACTGCACAAAAGCACTTCAAGGAAATGCAGGAGGAGGCTTCTCATTTCATCGAGTTCATGAAGACGAAGCTCAAAGGGAAATCTCCATGTGACATCATCAACATGGATCAGACCCCCATCCAGTACTCCTTCCATTCCAACAGAACTCTCGAGAACAGAGGCGTGCGTACCATCCACATCCATGCTTCAACCACAAACACTAAGTGTGTCACGCTTGCTATCACCTCGGACGCTGGCGGCAATATGTTGCTGCCCATGATGATTTTTAAGGGTGCGCCGAATGGTCGTATTGCAAAAATGGGATTCGCGGCGTACCCGGCCGATGGGCATTACTTATGCCAGCATAAAGCATGGATGGACAAGGCCGCCATGATGAAGTGGATCAACCTTGTCCTTGTGCCTTGGAAAAATGTGAAGGCACCTGGTGTTGTGCCTACGCTCATCCTTGACGCATATCGCGTGAATATGATGGGAAACGTGGTGAATTGAATTTAATCCCTCGGGATTGAGGTGATCCACATCCTGGCGGGATGTACTTACCTCTGCCAGCCTGTGGACGTTGGGATCAACAAGACGATCAAGACCGCCATGAGGGAGAAATGGGAGGATTGGATGCTTGATGGAGACGGGCTGGTAAATGGGGCGGCTAAGGAGCCAACCTGAAAAATCGTGGCGGAGTGGGTTTTGGAGGTGTACAACTCCATTCCCAGCCAAACTGCCAAAAACGCATGTTGAAAAAGGAGCTTGAATGGTTCTAATGATTTTATACTAATTACTTATTTAATTATTCAAAGCTGAAGCATTATATAACAGATAGAGTGTTTTAATTTATTGGTTCTAACATTAATCTGCGTAAAAAACAACAATTGCATATGTGTAACAGTGGTTGTGGACTAGTTGCAAATTACCCAGTAATTCCCCAGAAATTACTGATTACAAGGTAATATTCCCTTTTTTGGAGCAAAGGTGGTTCCCCTCTATGTGAAATTACTGTGTTTTTTGAAAAAAGATTTTTGGGTAATTGGACAGTAACAGTATGATTTAGATGCAGTAATGTCTAAATCCGCCAGAGTAAAGTTTGCGTCATATTCAAGGTATCCAGAACACTGTCTGTCTTTCCCACATACAAACGCATGTCGATTGTGGCAGATGCTTTCATTTTCATGCTGCTGAGCTCTCATTTCCCCATTCATTTTTCTGCTCTACCATGAGAATTATTGCAGCTGCGACGTAATTCAGGCCATTCCTCCGTAACTACTGGTAGCATACAAACGCGCCTTGCACCGCATTGTTGCTGTTGTTGCGGTGCACATATAGACTAGTAAGAAGGTATTGTTACTGTTCGATTGTTGCGTAAAATTCTCTGTTTTCGCCGCGGCACGACTTCTTATGCAAATCCATCTGCTGCCTCGCGATCGCGATCTCTCCAAGCAGCCCCTACCCGCATAACTTACAGGTTTCACGCAAGCAAACGCTTCTTGAAGCCACTACAGGTTTCCCAAAAGCGCATGTTGCTATTGTGTAGCCATTTCTTTTTGAATTATTCTTGCTTTTTGATTGTTGCGTGGATTGTTGCGCTTTTCAATGCAGATGCTTCTCTTCCCATGCCTTCCTCTTCTGCAGTCTTACCCTTGGCCCAAATCAAAGCAAAAAAGGCACAATCAGTTACCTGCTAGATGTTCTAGACCTCCCTGGTCTTCTTGACATCATTCCGGTGAGGCAACATGCAGTTTTCCTCTCAAATTCTCTCCAACTTTGACTCATGTTTTCTCCTTCTACCCAGACATGCCAAAGCCAATCACAGACATGACAAAGGCAATCAATGCCTCCTCTTCTGCATCCTCTTCCTCATCTCCTTCTTCAGATTCGTCTGAAGATGAAGGCGAGCGCATGACCCTTGCGCAATTGACTAGACAGAAGAGAGTAGCCGTGGATGAAGAAGATGTCATTAGTGCTACCTCTGTCCTGTCAGGAGAGAATGATGAGGAGAAGGAAAAAGAGGAGGAGAAGAAGGAAGAAGACGATGGCAACGACAAGGAATTGCAGGTGCCAAGAGACCTTGAAGAGGTACTTCGGGATGAAGTGCTTCCATTGAAGCTAAAAGATGTTTGGATGGACGGAAAGATCACCAACTTTGTTGATGAAGCGAACGGTCTCAGGAAATGGACCTGTGGTTTTTGTGGCGAGGTAAGGAAGGGATGGAATGCCACTAAAGCATTGGGCCATATGATTGGGGGGGCCAGCATGTCAAGGGTTGTGAGAAGATTACCTCACAATGGATGCAGTTGTACTTGGATATAGTCAAGAGGAAGACGCTCTCAAAAAGAGCAAAGGGGGATCTGATCAACTGAACATGTCCCTCAATAACAAAGAAGCTGACGCTCTGGTATTTGCCAGAGAGGAAAAGGCAGCAAGTCAGCTTTGCCGTTTCAGTGGACCTGTGCATGCCTCTCTTCCTACAAATTCTGTTGATGTAACTGCATCAGTTGAGGATATCTCTACTCTCACATCGGGCATTATTAACTCAACTAAGAAGGCTGCCCCAAAGACTTACTTTCAGAAGGGTAATTTGACAGATGAACTGTCCTGGTTTTTGCTCTCCCATCTTTTTTTAAAGCACTCACTCTTTCTCTCCAACACTCATTCAGATTCCAAATGGAAACAAAAATTTTATCTTCAGCAAAATATTGTGATGTCACATCGTGCTAGCCCTCAAGCTGAGGAAGAACTTCATATTGCCATTGCTCATTGGATTGCTGCCCACTGCCTTCCCTTTTCTATGTCTGAGGATGCCCTTTTCAAGCGAATTCTGGCAAAGGCAGGAGCAACCAATCATAAGTATGTCCCTCCCACCAGGTACCAAGTTGCCAGCCGTTTGTTGGATGCCAACTTCGCTGCCTACTAGAAAGACTCCCTTGATTCGCTTCTAGCTGATGTAGATACGTATGGTGTGAGCATTTTTGGAGACGGGGCAACAATAGTCAAGACACCGATGATAAACATCCTTGCAAGCTCTCCTACCAACCCCAGTTGTGTTCTGGATGTTGTGGACTGTACCAACCACATGTTGACAGCAGGAAAGAAGGATGCATGGTATATTGCCAAGCAAATTTTACCTCTTATGCGAAACATTGATCCTAACAAAAGTCGTATTCATGTTGTTGCTTTCAACGGAGCATACAATGTCCAAAAAGCAGGCGAAGTTTTACGAGAGCACTATCCCCAAATCACAGTCCTGCAGGGGATTGAACACACAGTTGCTACCATCATTGGTAAGTGGGTGGGGTTGAGGCCCATTAAGACTATGTGCCAATTTGCAAAGACGGTGAGAACATTGCTTTTGCTGTGTTTCAACATGTAACTCTTGTCTGACGAACTGTGTTTTTGTTTACAGTTAAGGGACTTGTTTGGGAATGTTCATCATGCACCATATGCTGTTTTTGCCATTGCTTCAAGGGCTCACAACAACAGCAGGATGTTAGAATTTATGAAGCCCTCTGAATGTCGAATGGGAGGTGTGGCGATACAGTTGTTAAGAGTACTACGCCTCCGCGAGACACTTGCCGAGTGTGTATCAAGCAAGGCACTTCGTGACCTCAAGAATTACAAAGATGTCGCCTATATTATTATGACACTTTTTGAGGAGGGAGGGATGTCCAGATTAACTTTTTAATTGGTTAAGAAATCGTAATTTTATCCATTAGCCTATTTTAACAACGGTAGTTGCCGTTATGAATGAGAGGTATTGGGATTTGCTTTATGCAGTGTGCAAAGGTTTGTATCCAGCTTATCTTTTGCTTCGGTGTGCTGACCAGAAACTTGGTGGAATGGATTGTGCGAAGTTTCTAATGATGCAAATTACTTGGCTCTTACCCAAAATGGTTTATGACATTGTTGAGAAATGGGATGCTCTGGGAGAAGACAACCTGAAACTGATCCATTGTGCAAAATCAGATTACGAGTTTGATACTCCAAAGTCTGTTGGGGGCTTGAAAACAGAAGGGTTGGACAAAATGGTAATTTTGTTCCTCAGATTGTACTTTCATCTCCCGATACTCACTTGTCATTTGCACTGCTTCAGATTACTTGAATTCTGACAGTGATGATTCAGATGATGATGCCAGTGAGTCTTCGGGTGGTGATAGCATCTCCAGTTCGGAATCTTTCTCCAAAGGAGTTTCCAAGGATGATGATGGGCCCAGTGATGCATTCGACTCATTCAGGCTTTGGATGCCAAAGATATGGGATCACTACCAACCACAATTGCTAAGTGACATTGTTTGTGTGGCTTATTTACTTAGCCCTGACCCCCTTGTTATGGCACATTCTGCAGACAAAGCAAACATTGATCCCCAAGACAGGCTTGCAATGGAAAACCTTATTCGAAAGATGTTTGTACCTCGAAACATGCTTCGGGCAGAAGAGCAAGAAAGGGAGGAGGCAAGGTTGATCCACAAGCTCTGGCAAGAATATGCAGATTTCACAAGTAAGCAAGGATTCTTCAAGTCCAAGCATATTTGGATCACAGCAGAGTCTGGAGATTGCTTGGCACATGTGTGGCACAAGAACTACTCCCTACCATACACGGAGGTATTGGGTAAGTTAGGGTGTCGGGTATGTTCGACATTGCTTGGCATTGGAGAGGCTGAGCGTCACTGGAAAGTTACGAAGAGAAACAAGCAAGAGCAGAGAGCAAGACTTGGGGTGGCAAGGACAAAGAAGCAGTCAGCCATTTCTGCAGCATACAGTCATGAGAAGTCTGCCGTCAGGAGGTTGGCTGCGTCTAAAGCTGGTAAGTTGTATGAAGATGCAGATTTTGACCAGTTCCTTGGAGAGGGGGTCTGGGAGGACAGGAAACGACTTGCTATCGCATTTTCAGGGCATGGTATGAAAGTTGGGAGGATGCACAGCTTAATAGTGCAGGTGATGACAGGTTTGCGGCTGCTCTTAGTGTGAAGTATGGTGGATTGAAGTTCTATGATGAGGATGGGGCTCAGCAAGGCTTTGACGGTCCAGTGAATGGTTAAACTTTAGAGGATAATTGTTGTGTTTTGGTGAAGTTGGATGATGATTCACATGAGCAGTCAATGAAGAAGTTTGGGTACAAGTACTGCATTTTGCTTTGTTTTCCTGAGTTTGACAGCAACAAGTCATGTCTGAAGCAGCCTAATAAGTACTGGGCTATTCAAGAGTTGTTCAAAGAATGTGACTTCTGGGCCATGATACAAGATTACTACAAGCAACATCCCAAGGAAGCTGAAGATATTGGGCTCAGGATATACACAGATGATGGAATTGTTGATGAGTTCACCGAGAAGGAGGCAGTTCAAGCAGGAGAGTCCATGAAGAGGAAGAAGTACAATGTAATGGATACAAGTAAGGCTAGCAGGAAGAGGAATCGGAAATAGTTGTTTGTTTGGTCAGAGCTTTTTCCCCACAATTGGCCTTGGTGGGTGGGGTTTTTTCAGCACTATTTAATCTAGTTGTTATGTTATCTTGAGTGATATTGAGAATGCTATGACTACATTACTTCGATGTTATTGGGTAATTTCTTTAAGATTACTGTGAGTTACTGTCACATTACTGTAATACTGTAGACTTTAAAAGATGACAAAACAGTAAACTACAGTAAATAAAGTACAGTAAAAGACAGTAATCATATCAAACATTGGCAGTAATGTTACTGCCAGAAAGACAATGAGACTTCCACCACAGATGTGACAAATGTGACGTCACAAAATGAGACTCCTACCGATGAATTACCGGGGAATTCCTGGGGAATTTCGGGGAATTACCGTGATTACTGGGGAAGTAATATTTTGGGGGTTTTGGAGACAGTTGTTAGGCCAAAAGCTTGACAAAGTTCCATTGCTAAGCATTCGCAAAGTCCACTTTGCGAATCCTCGTCGATAAAAACTTTGCGGAGGATTTGTAAAACCCCTAGGAATATGTAGAAACCATTCTTTGTCCACAGCCTAATTAGTTTTAAATAGTGTGAATTAATCGAGTTTGGTAGCATTTGGTATTATTTTTGGCGCCGAAACGCATCCAACTGTCAGAATTGTTCTATGTATCAAGTCCTTTTGTAGCACGAGATCTTTCTGTGTTCTCGATTTTATGTGCTGTCCAGTAACTTACAATTCCTCGGGAATTGTATTCTCGTTCACATTGCCAGCAGCCCATAGGATCTTATAATGATGCCTACAGCTATACAAAATGAATCGTGATGTCTCTTCAAATCGACACCATTCTTCTGTCTTTGCCTGTGCGTTGGATGCCAATTGTTCTTGTTGTTCTCAAATTGATGCCAAACTAGGAAAATTTGCTTAAATCCCTAACTTAAACCTCAGTTGTCAGGAATTGCAAAATGGCTATTTTACAAATCCGCAAAGTTTTTATCGACGAGGATTCACAAAGTGGACTTTGCGAATGCTTAGCAATGGAACTTTGTCAAGCTTTTGGCCTAACAACAGTAACAAAAACAGTAATTTGCAACATAGGTTGTGGAAGAACAGTCGCCGCATGGTGCGATTCTCATGCTTGGCAGTGAAGACATCCATGATCTTCACCACCGCTCTGTCCTAGCAGAGGTCATAATCCCCAGCTGCATACTCCCTTGCCGTGAAACAAACACGGCACCCATCAGATCCATCCTGGTCAATTGTGTAGCACGCGAGTTCGTGCCGCACAAAACAGCGCAGACGGAGATGGACGCCGACACCCAGATCCTCACGGTTGAGAACCAAGCTGTTCCCACAACCAAAGGATGACTGGCACAGCTGCGTCCATTACCGCCCGGTAAAAAAACGACAAGAACAATCCGCTCCATGACAAATCGTGCATCTATCCTTTATCGTGCCCGGTAGAGATGTGAGTTTTATGGCTTTTTGCCATAACTCCGCAACTATCCGGAATTACAGGGAGCTGTACATATGGCATGTTGGTGGCAACAAGGAGAAACTATTCCAGATAGTTTAGGACTAATTGACATGATAAAACACAATAAAAATGCAAATATTCCGGAAATCAGACATTTGGAGCTTATACACTGGTGGTACTTATGCTTCACATTTTACAGTAGTGAAGCGATACTACATTTCTGTGTATAGCTGCTTATGTTGCATTTGTTGTGCATTGCATGCCAACAAGGTGCTACATGTCTCTCAGTAGAGATGTTCATGTTTGACTTATCCTTTGTGTGAGATGGTATATAATGCAAACAGTGAACTGGACCCTTGGAGTACACAAAACTTCAGAGACGATAACTTCCTGGGAGATCGCGAGTCATAGAAGTGACCGAAACCTCTCGAGGGTCACGTGCAAGCTTTTTAGGCCTTAGAGGCCATTCGATTCTTCATAGGGTCATTTTGAGCCCTAGAAGATCTTTTATTGTACTGCCTAGTGGCTATAGGTACATAGTACTCCGTGGTGTCACTGCATCCTGCATGTGATCACGGGTGCAGACTATTTTTAAGTCTAATCGTGTTTTTAGGTTTAAAAATAGACTACACACATATTTTAATGAGGGGCTGCTTCGAGCTATGCTGCAAGTAAGCTTTGATGCCACAAGTGTGTATGATACGTCACAAGTGGTCTTTTTTCCGGCAAGTGCACTAAGTGCTAAATGCGCACTCTGCTAACAAAAGCGAAGTATACCCGCGTCAAGTGGGATCTTGTCCTCACTGGCGCACAGGGGAATTGTTTTGGCTCCGTGTTTAAAAAAACACATGCTGGCCTGTGAGTGAACTCACTTCAACTGGCGGAGTACGTGACTCACTTGGGGCTCAGCTGTGGCTGTTGCTACTCTTGGGGTCGGGCAGCACATGTTGCGCCATGTGTAACACACCAATAAATGTGCACTCTGCTAACAAAAGCAGAGTATACCCGCTTCAAGTGGGATCTCGTCCTCACTGGCAAACAGGGGAATTGTTTTGGCTACGTGTTTAAAAAAACACATGCTGGCCTGTGAGTGAACTCACTTCAACTGGCGGAGTACGTGACTCGGGGCTCAGCTGTGGCTGTTGCTACTCTTGGGGTCAGGCAGCACAAGTTGCGCCATGTGTAACACACCAAGTGTATTGGACGGCTTTGAGCGACAAGGGACGATGAACAGACAAACCTACCATGGTCAACACATACAGAGATTGGATGATGGATGGTGGAACAACGGACAGACGATCTGATCTGGTAGCGCAAAGGCTATCAATTGATAGTGACCTAAGCCGTTTTGATGTGATTTAATACTATGTAGTAAAGGGTAGATACAAGTTGTTGGGAACTGATTTTTATGATTTAAGTTATTTGGTACTAACGAGTAGCAATGAAGCAAATATGCTTCATTGCACAAAATGAAACTGTGTAGGATTCTACCTGACTTGGTATGAAACCTCAGGTGATCTAATTTCAAGAGAAGCTCTCACACTGCAAGCTTGTCAGTTGAGAAGGTCTCACACT
Source organism: Cyclotella cryptica (assembly GCA_013187285.1). Lineage (NCBI taxonomy): Eukaryota > Bacillariophyta > Thalassiosirophyceae > Thalassiosirales > Thalassiosiraceae > Cyclotella > Cyclotella cryptica. Next base: position 358,294 of record JABMIG010000111.1, read on the forward strand.
GCAGGCGTGTCAGTTGAGCACTTGAACTCTCTCAACTGCCTCACTTGGATTATTGTTTCTCAGGACATACCTGATGAGTATGTACCTCAAATATGTTGTTTCTGAGAAACTAATATGTTATGACTTTTGCACACTTCCTTTTCTAATGTAAAGTGAAGAGGACCCTTAGATGCTCCAGGTGTAAGCTCATTGGGTTTACCAGTTAAGGTAGATAATTGGCCTATGTCAAGTATTCAATGCGGAACATCATGGTTTCTTAGAGTTAGATGTGAGGATGAAGAGGAATGAGCACACAACAACATTCTTGTGAATTCTCTTATTTCTTGGTGAGTTGTGAGAAAAAATAGGTTAGAACCCTTTTGGACTCATAGGATTTACTCTACACATTTTTAAAATCATGTTCTAAACAGGGTCCAAATCTGAAATTTGGATCGCACATTATTTCAGGTTTAGGCTAATAGACCAATTACGGTAACCACCCAATTTTTTCAAAATCTTAGTTGTATTGGAATCTGAGATCTTTTCTCTTTCTCCTTCTTCTCCTCCTTCTCCTTCTCCTCCTTCTCCTTCTCCTTCTCCTTCAGCGAGACAGTTTTTTTTCACGTTTTGACATAACATATACTTACAGAGTAATCTCAATTGAACATACCTGTAAAAAAGAAATTTTTCCGCTTGGCGGACATGCGTAGTCATCATATTTTGATGTCTGTTTACCTTAGAAATTATATCTTGCTTGAAAAATGGGCGACACACGTCCATTTGCAACTATCGGGCTCTAATTAAGCAAAGGCAAACCACTTTATTTGTAAAATATGTCTTCCTCTGTTTCTAAGAATTGCATACTGTCTAGCTTGCTACAAAAAATCTTGCATCGGCTGCTAGTAATATTCATTGTAATTTACATAGAGATATCTTTAGAGTGATGTTTATGACTTGTTTGAATATTGCACACTTCTCTATCTTCAACCATGCTTTGCGTTGCTGCATCTGTAAATCTAACTCATAGGAATTCATATATAATTCATTTGTTTTGTGAGGTCTAAGTTATTTTGCACATCCCTTGGACGACCATCTATTCTTCCAGTCTTTTGTCCACGTCAGCAGAGTCTTTTCTCACTTCCATTCAACACAATCATGGCCAAAAATCACTCTTGTCCTCACAATTCCAGTGGGCATAATGCAAAGAAAACTAAGCTGTCCAATTGGGATCATGATCATAGGATAATGGATATCTATGATGGGAGCAACAGCAATGTCACCTCTGCCTCATCTACATTGGGCAACAGCAGTAACACCATGATAAAATCCAAAGCCTGCTTTCTAATACCTCCATTCGATGAACCATCTTTGGCATGCAAGATCAACCCCATGTCTGAAGGTCTAGATGGTGCCATCCTGCCAGCATCAACACTTGGCATATCTTTCACTCTCAGAGATGACTTGTTAAATTTCTCTTCGTTGATCATGAATTATCGTGTCTGTCTCATTATTGCAATGATGGGCCAAGTGAGCAATACACCCCATCTTTCTTGAAGAATGTTCTTGTCAACTTGGCCAACAAGAAGTGGAGATTATCAAGCTCATCCTCCATTTTCCCCGCACAAACAAAGAGCAAATCTTTGCTCGCATTATATTGTTGGGCATCATGAGTGAAAAGGATCTCGCACATTTTGAGAAACTGTCAAAAATACTTTACAAGCTTCTGTTGAGTGTTTGGTGTGTGTACAGAGACAAACCAATAAGTGATCTTCCTTGAGCTGCTATGCAGAGAATGTCTGTGACATGTCTCCAACATGTCACCGTGACACGACAATGTCAAAAAATTTAGGTGACATAACCCATGTCGCGCGACATCTGCCCAGCCAGTCCCTATTTATGGGGCTCAGTCATGTGTCGTGACCGTCTGTCATCTCCCTACTTATACATACCTATGAGTAAAGCTTGAATCAACATGCAGATGGCCACGTGCCCCTTTTTTGCATTGCCCAAATTGCACATCACAAACAAGGCAAGGGATTTCTGCTTCCGGACCATCACCCCCTTCTATCTCTGCGAGTTTATTGAGTTTTCAGCCGCAAGTTTGCACATCGTTTTTCCACCAATCATGGCAATGCGGCGTCGTTGCCCCGAAAGACAGGTTGGTTGTTGTGTTATGGCGAGTATTGATTTTTTATTCACGCAACTATTTAATTGAAAGTCGCCGCTACTGACATTGCCATTCCTCCCCACGCCCCTCCCACATGGAATGAAATGCCAACAACTGTTACTGTGTATTTCCAGAGTGACAGCCTTGCCTTCAAAAAAAGAATCAGGTCCATTGCTCACCTGGTGTGGAAGTTCTACCATTTCCTTTTTCTCATGTGTCAACTATTTAATTGAATGTTGCTGCATCTGATCCTGCCATTCCTCCCCAAACCCCTTTCAGAAAGAATTCATTGCCAAGAACTGTCGGCGCGTCATTCCAGTGCAACAGCCTTGCCATCAAAAAAATCAGGGCCATTGCTCACTCAGTTTGTGAGTTCTCCCATTATGTTTTTTTATATCTCAACTGTTTAATTGAAAGTCGCCTGACCCTGCCATTCGTCCCCACACCCCTCTCACAGGTAATCAAACACAGAAGACCGTCGCCACATCCTTCCAGAGGAACAGCGTTGCCGGCAAAAAAAGGAATCAGGTCAATTGCTCACCCAGTTGGTGAGTTCTCCCATTTGGTTTTTTTATTCTCAACTATTTAATTGAAATTTGCCAGTACTGACACTGCCATTCCTTCCCACACCCCTCCCACATGTAATCAAACATAGAGGACAGTCGCCGCATCCATTCAGAGCAACAGCCTTGCCATCAACAAAAGAATCAGGTCCATTGCTCACCCAGTTGGTGAGTTCTCCCATTTGGTCTTTTTATTCTCAACTATTTAAATATGGCAGTTGCTACTTTTTTCATGAGAATAATATTCCTGACCGTTGTGTTGAATCATCTTCTTTTAAGCCCATGCTCAGTTATGTCAGGATGGTGGGGGAAGACTACAAACCCGCGGGAAGGAGGGATTTGGGCCAGTCTTTGCTTGATATCAATTACAGGAACATAGTAGAGCACAACAAGGAAATTCTATGCCAAGAGGCGGATGTGTTTGGGCCGAGTCGGCTCAGTGATGGTGCCACCACTTCAAGGACTCCTCTCATTAATGTCCTTGGTCTTTGCACTGACACCCTGCCAACTTGTGTTGCTATTAGTCATATGTCGGTTGGGGGTAAGAAGGATGCTGAGTACATTGCCAATCTGTTGGAAGATGTAATTGTGCCGTATGACCTGGAGAAGACCAGGTCTACCATCGTTTTGGTTTGATGGTGCTGGCAATGTTCAAAAGGCAGGTAAAATTCTTCAGGCAAAGTTCCCGAGATCTTACTCACTCCACGGGGGCGAGCATGTTGTCTCTCTTTTTTTCAGCGACATTGCCAAAGTCAAAGTTATAAAGGTAACCTGTTCATCTTGTAATCATTTTCATCTTTTACTAACTTTCTTTTTTGATAATACAGGTTCTTGTCCTAAAAGCTTGTCTTCTTTACAACACATTTGGATCTGGGGCAATCCATGGTATCTACACACAGTTCATGGCTCAGTCTGCCATCCACAATAAAGGCCGGCAAATTGGTCTTCTACCAGGGACAGCCACATGCTTTGCAACTTGGTTTTATGCCATGATGTGGCTCCTATGAATGAAGGATGTGCTCCTCTCTAGTGTCAATTGTCCATTCAGCAGCATTCAAAGAACTTGAGATGACGGATGTCATCCGTGCTGCAATCTTTGATATCACTGACCCCAAGTTTTTAAAGGCATTGTGCATTCTTCTGAGAGCAGTATTTCCGGCAATCAGGGTACTTCGTTACTGCGACAAGGGTGCACCCTGCATGGATAAGTTGTATTACCTCACCTATCGTGCCACCGATGCACTCAACAGGTTGAAGTCTCTACTGAATGATCCGGGACTGTTCAGTTTCGAAGAGGATGCTACATTGGAGTCATCTCAAATGGAGGTTTACGGTGATACTCACGCTAGTGAGATTGGAGACAAGTAAGCCCATGGAACGTTTTTATTTACCGCACATTACTTTTCATTACACTAACGTACACTACCTGCATATCACAGTGACAATGACAAAGAGGATGACCCAGTGGAAGACCTTCAATCACAGTTTGATGATGTGGATGACAAAGCCTTGGAAGGGAATGGAGAGGATGACCAGTCCACACTGTTAGGTGATTTGTTGACAATGTCCTGGAACATCCGCAAGGTCAAGCTTGACCATGACTATGCAATCGTTGGCTGGGCACTCGTTATGCCGGAGGTGTAGAAGGATGTACGAGAGAGGTTGACAGGAGAGCATAGGGATAAGATAGAGCGTGTGGTGGGGAAATTATTTACTTATCCTTATCAAAATAGGTTCCCATATCTTCAAGGCATGTCCAAAGATGATATTGTTGATTTGTTCTGGGATGAATTCAAGATTCAAGGCTTTCTGCCACGAGACCAAGCCTTTTGATAAAGCTGCCTGCTGGAATAGTGAGGGTGCAAGGTTGGGTAAGTTGTGGATATGGCATGAGAAGTACTCCAAACCTCACACCAAGGTCTTGGGCATTGTCGGTTGTCAAGTGACCGCGCAAAATCTAGGAATCGGTCCTTGTGAGAGGAACTGGGGTGGGGTGAAGGGAATCAAGATGGGTAATTGTGGACACATAGGTGGTGAGAGTTCTGGCAAACGGGCAATTATATATACATCTGCTTTGGCGAACGAAGCTAGGATTAGGCTTGATGCCAATGAGAGGTTGGATGGAAAGGAGGCAAGCTCTATGTTTTGTGATGATGACATTAAGTGAGTACCGAATCATTGCATTTGTGGTAACAATTCTTCAGCATCTCACTGGACTCTTTTCTTCAAGTTTTGACTTGCAATTGGAGAATTGGGGAGTTGATTTGGAGGCGCTGAAGGCTAAGTAGGTGAAGAGAGTGTTCAGAGCTTGGGTAGAGGATTGGGAGAAGGAGTGCATTAAGGATAAGGATGCACTTGCTGAGGTTCGGTTGTTGGAGAAGTATAAGGGGCTTGCATTTTTGACCCAGTGGAGAAGATTGCCTATACTATTGTGGAGAAGAACTTGGAGTGGTCCAAATCTAGCAAGCAAAAGGGTATTGACAGGGGTTGGTATATTGTGACCACGAGTGATGAAGACGAGGTTGAATCAATTATGATTGAGGACAAATTGTGCATGCAGATTGCTGATACTCCACAAGAGGATGGTATTGAAATAATTAGAAGGGAGGTAGAAGAAGAGGGTAATGAGGGAGAGTAGTGACACTTAATTGGAATCTCTTTGTTGTCTCTGGGTCAATACTGATTATCTTACATCACAATATCTATACAGATTATCTTACATCACATTTCTACTATTAGTAAAACATTGTCAAAGACATGTCATGTGCCGTGACACTGCAAACAAAAAACACCGGTAACCTCCCGGTACACTCGCAAAACGTCAGAGTGTACAGGGAGGTTACCGGAATTTCAAGAGTGTACTAGTGGGTTACCGGTTTTTTTATACATTACTTAAGCCACATTTTTGATTATCACGATAAGCTTTGAAGCAAAAAATATCTTTGGAGTGGTTGTTTGTTTCATGACTCACATTTTGCGAATCACGAGTTGTAAACTGCAAGATCCCCTGTTGGGTCTAGTTTTGGTTTCAATTCTAGGCTTGATCTATGATTTTATTTGGTGAGTGCGTATTGGGCCTATTAATATTTTCAAAATATGGTAGGTCTATCAGAAGTGACTGCGCCATAAAATGAGAACATAAGTGGGGCTGAAAAATGGTGCAGTGTGCCTATGTGTTTGTTACTTATTCCTTTGTATTCTTTCACCTAATTCTTGTGTGGCATATTCGTATGATAATATAGTTATAGTACATATGGTACTGTACTACAACACCGGTGCTTGACCCAGAAGCAACTGTAGCAGTGTGCCCTCTCACTGCTTTCACATCACACATTTATTTTTTTCAATTACATCACTGATACCCCACCGGCCCATCATGGGAACGGCCGAAACTCAGTCCACAGACTGAGTTATCCCTCCCGCCTTGCACCGCAGTGTTGCCAACAACAATTGGCAGCGGCGGGTATATTTTGGGGGTGAGTTATCATGAACTCGTCGTGGTTACACTATTATACTCACCACACGTCCATTTTTTTCCAATTAAATAGTTTCAAGCCTACCAGCGAAATCGCCGAAACTCAGTCCACAGACTGAGTTATCCCTCCCGCCTTGCACCGCCGTGTTGCCAACAACAATTGGCAGTGACGGGTATATTTTGGGGGTGAGTTATCATGAACTCGTCTTGTTTTACACTTTTATACTCACCACATGTCCATTTTTTTCCAATTAAATAGTTTGAGGTCTACTGGCGAAATCGCCGAAACTCAGTCCACAGACTGAGTTTTTCCTCCCGTCTTGCATTGCTGTGTTGCCAACAACAATTGGCAGCGGTGGGTATATTTTGGGGGTGAGTTATCATGAACTCCTCTTGTTTTACAGTATTATACTCACCACACGTCCATTTTTTCCCAATTAAATAGTTTCAAGCCTACCTGCGAAATCACCGAAACTCAGTCCACAGACTGAGTTATCCCTCCCGCCTTTCACCGCCGTGTTGCCAACAACAATTGTCAGCGGTGGGTATATTTTGGGGGTGAGTTATCATGAACTCATCTTGTTTTACAGTATAATACTCACCACATGACCATTTTTTTTCAATTAAATAGTTTCAGGTCTACTGGCGAAATTGCCAAAACTCAGTCCACAGACTGAGTTATCCCTCCCGCCTTGCACCGCCGTGTTGCCAACAACAATTGGCAGCGGCGGGTATATTTGGGGGGTGAGTTATCATGAACTCGTCTTGTTTTACACGATTATACTCACCTCCATTTTTTTTCAATTAAATAGTTTCAGGTCTACCGGCAAAATCTCCGAAACTCAGTCCACAGACTGAGTTATCCCTCCCGCCTTGCACCGCCGTGTTGCCAACAACAATTGTCAGCGGTGGGTATATTTTGACGGTGAGTTGTACTAAACTTGCCTTCTTTTACACTATTATACTCACCACAAGTAATTTTTTTTCAATTAAAAAGTTACAATCGTGAAATCCCCGAAACTCAGTCCACAGACTGAGTTTGGGATTTTGCTTTGCACCACCGTGTTGCCAACAACAATTGGCAGCGGGGGGTATATTAAGAGAGGTCAGTTGCATGGAATACAATTATTTTTACACTTGTTTTGACTACATCTAATTTTCAATTATTTTATTTCAGGCCAGGCATGGGAACAGCCGAAACTCAGTCCACAGACTGAGTTAGGCATTTTGCCTTGCACTGCCATGTTGCCAACAACAATCATCAGCGGCATGTAAATATTTACGGTGAGTTTTGCTGAAATCAAACTTTATTACAATTGTTTTCATTTCAGCTTAGTTTCAATTAAATAATTAATTTTCTTCTACAGTGGTGATATGGTCCACAGTGTCGTTTTTTAGCTTGGGGCTGAAATTTTTGCATGTGTGTCATGTCGTTTTGGTGGGCGATGAGTTGGGCGGGCCCCTAAATATGGTGATGTAGTATGTTTAATTTTATTAGTGGAGATAAATTACACATACTCTTCTATTACTATAGTCCAACAGTAGGTAGTCCTCCCGGTAACCCTCCTGTACGTTCCGGTAGCCCTCCCGTACACTCGCGTAACCCTCCGGTAGCCTTCCCGTAACCTTCCGGTTACCCTCCCGTACACTTCCGGTAACTCACCTGTACACTTCCGGTATGCCACCGGTAAACATATTTTTAGCGTCTCAGTAATGCAGTTATAGCCACTAATTAGATTGATATCGACTCTAAGACTTACTGAGAAGTCTGTTTTCCTGTAAAAAGTAACAATTCCTATCATACATAGAAATAAATCCGAAAGCTCCTGTTGGTCTCTAATTTCAGGTAACCTCCCGGTAGGCTCCGGTAACCCTCCCATACACTAGTTTACCGGAGGGTTACAGAAGTGTACCGGGAGGTTACCGGAAGATACCATTCCAAGGGCTCCGGTAACCTCCCCGTACACTCGAGTGTACGGGATGGTTACCGGTGTTTTTCGTTTGCAGTGGACATTCACATGTCTTCTAGACACCCCACGAAGTAATGTCTTCGTGACATGTTGCAATGACATTCAGAGACATGTCTTTCATGTCGCGAGACATGTCAGGAAGAAATGTCTTCGGTACCCCCCAGCTGATATGTTGTGTTGCAACATGTTCCGCATAGTTGAGCTGGAGAGGAAAAAAGATGCGCTCAATAGATTTTGTATGACACTACATGATGTTGAAGTCTATTGTAAAGAGCAGTTAGCTTGCGAAGCAGAGATCAGAAGCATTATCAAAGGGTATTTGCATTGAAGTGTGAGTGATTTCTAATTCATTGGCTGTGTTATTTTATTTTTTTACTCATCTCATGTGATCCGTATTCAGTTGATGAAAATCTGAGACCTTTCAACATGAGATGCAAGTCTTGCATACTGTGCCAATTCTGTGGATATACCATCATCAATAACCTACACCTATGACCGTAAAACTTTAATTAAAACCTAGATAATAAGATATCAAAATGTACAAAAGATACTTTTAATGTTACCTATGCATAGTCCCGTTGTTAGTGTTCTTAACATGGTAAAAAATTACTGGTATCTTGTTAAAGCTACCCTGACACGTCGAGGTAGGGTAGGTACCATCTTCCCGCCAGTTCTTGCACCTCAACAGATGTGCATAACCATGATAAGATAATATCTGTGATGCATGTTATGTGAAAAACAAAGTGTTGAGAGTTTACAGCAAATACACATAACTCGACAACCGGCCGGAGTTACGGGGCATTATGCACATTGGCGTGTAGCATTTGACAAGGAAGAATCAGTAATGTGGGATTTAGTTTCTAAACCACACGTCAAATACAGGAAAACACTAATGTACACAAACTTGGACAGATGTTACTTATAATAGGTAGTTTCTTATAATCCGGGTTTTACCGTAGTAAATTTTGACACTATCCATCAAAAGATGAAAGACAAGGATGAAGAGGTAATCAAGGCCTACAATAAGGCACAGCAAAGTGCTTGTAATGATGGTAAGAAATCTGGTGTCCCTAAGCTGGATCCCATGTAGAGCACAATTTTGTGGAGCCTAGATTTTCTATACAAAGCAAGGCAAAAAATCCACATTAAGAATGACACCCTTGAATTATTTTCAAACATTGATTTTTTCTTCGACTTTCCATCTTTTCTGGCTGATTGTTGCATGTTTGTGGATGCATTGGGGAAATGTCATGTAAAATGGTGAGTGCTCAGAAAACATGAAGTGTGAAAAATGAGCAAATACAAGCAACTTCCTGTTTTTGACCAAGAGATACACTCCCTGTAATGATGTCATCAAATAAATGGCTCTCCAGAACCTAGATGATATGGTTTATTTTCACTTTGTTGATTGTGATAACAAATACCATAACTCACAATATGACACTTCTAGGCATCAACGTCCCAAACGTTGATGATGTTTGGGTGATGCTGCCTTGCCACGATCCCTAATCAAACTCAACAGTGTCAATCACTAGTGTACAATCCAAAGTATGTCACAAATTGATCATGCTGACGAAGATGATAGATGGGGCAGGACATGCCCTGGCTCTATGAATGTTTGGCAAAATACATGTGCCTCTAATTAACAGTAGAATGGGTCTATGCTATTTAACCCATGACATTGTAATAATATATCTTGCCATCTCTCTCTCATCACATAGCTCTGTCGGTCACCACAGGATGTTTTTATCTCATCATACGTACCACTTCAACTATACACTGAAACATGAGGCAAAGTAAATTAAAAAACATGAGGAGTGTGAGAACAAGCTTGCAGAAGAAACATCAGGAAGAGTGTGTTGCAAATGTGTGTCAATCAAGGGAGCACATTCTCCTAAAGAAAGCTCTGGTATTGTTAAGCTGTACATGTGTGAGCAATATGTCTTTGTCAAACTATGTGGTAGTACAAAATTTTTGTTTTAAACTAACAGTTATGACTAACAACACAGTTTGTTGATTGCATTGCATAGCACAATCTTTCAAGAAAGCTGTGATATTGTTCAGCTGTACAGTTGTGTGCATTGTTTCATACAAATATGTGGTAGTACAAAAGTAGTGATTTAAACTAACAGTTATGACTCACAACACACTTTCCCCATTGCAGCATAGCACATTATCCCAGATGAATGTGTGTTTTTGTTTGACTGGGTGAATTATTTCTTAGTCAAATTATGTGGAAGTACAAAGGTTTTGCTCATTCTTGGAAACAAAGATGTGCCATAGTTTGATTGTACAGTTGCAAGCATGATTTCTCAGGCAAAATTATGTGGTAGTGCAAAAAGTATTGTTTTAAACTAATAGCTACGACTGTCAACACAATCATGCCAATGCACGGCACAAGAAAACATGTCATTACGAGTCAAGTACAACTTGTCAAGGCATGCAAAATATATATTCACACAGGTTCATTGGTGAATTGGCGGCTTCTTGAAGTGGCAGTGGATGGGTTTCACCTTGTAGGTGGGTTTTCCTTCATCCTAGCACAAGCAAACAATGTCCCGGGATGACACTTCACAAATACCCATTCTCCTGTAGTCAAGTTGCGACAGACTTCAGGCATAATCTCCAACGCAAATGCATCTAGGTCACTGCTAGTTGTCATGTCTTGAACCTTGGCAGACAGACAAATTTTCTGCCATTGGACAAAAATGAAATCATCTTAATCAAGAGAGTGGGAAGTAAGTAAGAAATTTTACAGCATAAAAGCACATTTGAAAAAAAACTTAAGTTCATTTTTTGACCTTCCATTTCTTCATCTTTCTTTTGAAAACTGACGGACTTACCCCGGTCACTGGAAACAAACAGAGGGTAGTCTCGGAGATTACGAAGGTAATTGAAGAGGGTGGAATAGACATAATTAATTGATTATAATATTATAATTTAGGCGTGGCCAGTTGATGGCTCTTGTCCATCAACTGAGCATCGGTTCAATGCACGTACATCATGTTATGAGGCACACTTCTTTTAGTGCACCTAGTCAGTGCACCTAGTATTATTATACTACATGTGTCAAGCAAGTAGTGTTAGGGTACTACGTACCATAGGAAAGGGGTGGACATGACACTCTTCCCCTCCATGATCATACCTTCATTGATCATCACAAATGAGGGGAAAACTAAACCTCTATGAACTTCCATTCTGGATGGTTCATCACAAAGGAGGAATAATCAAACCTCCTTGGACATCGTTTTGGATTGTCCCATGTTTACAAATGGGGAGGGAAAAGAATAATAAAAAACCTCAATTAACCTTCTATAAAAACTTCCTCATGGAGAGTCCTCAGTGGTTTCAATGTGCCAGAGAAAAATCCAATCTGTTGCATGGCACACAAAGATGTGGTGAAAACTCTGGTGTTGTGTCTTACTTTTTTGACTGAAGCCCTTGGCTAAGTTTGTGAGTGACGACTGAAGCACTGGGATAGAGTCTTGCATAGATGGCTTGAGAGAGGGAACAACTCTTCTCCTTCATGCTTACATCTCATTGTACCCATGGCTGCACAACAAGTTGGAACCTCATCTTGAGAGATTAAAGAAGAATGAAAAGCGTATAAGTATCAGGAACCTTTGTACAATAGTGTACAAATCATTGTTATCATTGTGAGGGGGGTCCCGGAAGTCTGAATGCATACTCTTGGTACCTCATTATCGTCTTGTCTACCACAAGATGAGAGGAATTCATTAGACATAAGAACAACATTCTTGTCCTCCATCCTTGGTCATGATTCCATGCTGAGACATCATGTAACAGGATGATGAATTTGTCCTACAGGTCAGCTGAGTGGTGTGCTCTTACCTGGTGCCAGTTGAGCCATTTGCTTGTACGTGTTGCACCATTGGAGCTGAAGGCAGCAAAACCTCCCATTGCCATTGCATATACTTGATACTACAATGCATTGCTGGGTGAGTTGTCAGATGTGAAGATGTTGTCATTCTTGATTGTGTTGGTTTTTGTGCTTGGGTGAACTCATCCTTCCCAACAGTGTCGGTGCTACACACAGCACTTGTTCATCCTGTGGTGTCCTCAGTTTGCCAGAGTCCCTCTTCTTATTTCTTGCCGGTGTCATTCGTTTACCAGTTATCTCTTCTCTCATATCTCGTCTCTGCCAGAGGTGTTCCTTGCATTCTTCTCTGGTGTCTCATGATTGTCAGAGGTGTTCCTTATATTCTTCCTCTTCCATGGGTAGACCGGAACTGAGGTTGAGGATTAGCCATGCAAGCAGCGAAGACGCAAAGAGACCTGTTTGCAAGTCTTGGTCCAGGCTACTGAGCTGGCAAAGTTTATGCGGTTGCTATGCAAATGATGCATGGGCAAAGGACACCGACACATGACATGGTATCTGGATGTCATTGCTGAGTTATCATGCACATGCTTTTCATGATTAAAAACTCTTTGGATCCTGAGCTGTCATTGGCTGAAATGTTAAAGGGGGTCATTGTCGTGTTGACCTAATGACTATGAAAGATTGGTTGACGGACTCCATCTATTAAGGAGTCCTTCTTGCTTGTTGCAGCAAGGCTAAGGTTGTGCACTTTGGCGCAACAAATTTATCTTGGTAACCTTGATTGTCAAGGGGTGGCAATCAAATTGATTGCAACATTCTTTTCCAGGGCATGGCATCCAGCTCCTGGATAGTAACATCGGCCAGACAATTTTGTTGTTAGCAGTGTTTACACTTGCACTCCCCAATAGTGCATGAATAATGACAGCATTATTACAGGATTCATGCAACTGCTGTTTGTCAAGGTGTTCCACTTCTTAGTGGAACCATTGCACAGGTGTGCCAACTATGGCGCAAGGCAATCTTAATTTTCAAAGCGTCATCTAGATCCTACCTAGTGGCGTCAGCTGGACGTAAGGAATGCATTTTCAATATGCATGTAAGACGATCCACAGTGCAGGAGTGCATCATGTTGCAAGTTATGTGTGTCAACATCAAGGATGTGGAAGTTGGAATCATCAATTCCATAGAGAACAATTCAATATGATATGATTCGGAGAAGGCTCCAGCATCATTGATGCAAACATCAGTCACATCACTACCCGACAGGCTATTATCCTTGATTGTTTGTGCATTGTCAGGATTTTCTCCTGCAGTCAAGTGAATGTATATGTGCTTCCAAAAAGGAGCAATGATGGTGCAGGGCTTCTGCTTCTCATCAAATTCAAGGGTATACCACTACACTCTAAGGTCAAGTGGGCAAAGGATTGGAAAAGTACAAATAATTTTTGCTTATGCGTAATCACTTTGTTTAATTGGCATGCGTTGCTGAATTAGCGGACACTACCAGCTTCGTGGAGATACTGAGGAAGGGACTTGCCTATTCACATCAAATCCACAATAAAGTTTGCAGGGCATGGGATAGTCTCTCCATGCACTGGTTTGCTAGGTTGTCAACCTTCTGACAGCTGTTCGTTGATGTCTTGCATCAAGAATTGTGGTGGCAGGCATTGTCATTGCACATGCACTTCAACATTTATCGTGACGTGATCCAATCGTGATAAGAATTACGCCTGGTATGTCATCAGACAGTTACTGTATTCATAGAAGACTGTAAAGCAACATCATTTTGAATGTGTTAAGGTGGGGCTTGTCAACACCTGTAATGTAGCAAACAGAATTTCTGTTACAATGATCTCAAACTAGCTATAGCAAGAGGAGGCATTGATCACGAGTGACAGTATCATGTCAACTCTGGAATTTGTTAGGGCATCATTCAGTGCATTTGCTGCAATGAGCTAGAAGCGGGTCTTCTGGTAGCACACAGAAGCCTATTCCAAAGGATAGGCAGAGAATGCTTCTTTGCCAAAAGAAGGTGATAGATGATTATGTTCAATTCATCAAGATGTATGCCTGGTGTATCAACCGATGCAATTGTAGTGACATCACATTCCTTGCACTTGGCAATGGAATGGATGTGGCTTGACTTTTTGAATTCTTGCCAGGATAAAGTTTCACATTGTTTTGGCTCCTGCCGTAACAATAGTACTATGATGTCATCATGAAACTATGATTCAAGGCGTACTGCTTAATGATCATTGTGGAGAAAAAGACAAGGTCGCTCGGACTCTTGGTAATTGTTCTCTTGAATGGTGTTTGTTTCAAACACACATGACATGGTACATGGTGTCGCAAGCTGAGAACACTATGTGGCAAAAGGGTTGTTATCCTTGTGATTCTATAAGAATCCACATTTGCAATACAGTGTGGAACAAGAATGTTGTTACACAATGAAAGCACCGTTCCTTGCTCTTAGCAAGTGAGCTGTTTTGCTGCACTGCTGTAGGTGGTGGCAGAAAGGTATTGTTTGGCTATTGCCACAACAATTCATTAAACACATGTATGCTTTATACAGTGCACAAAGGAAAAATTGGTACACACTTTATTTTGCTTTGGCATGGCCACAGCAACTTCATTCAAGGGGAACAACCTCTTGAAGAGTCTTGAGTGATGTAAGTGTTGTTGACATCATTGTAATCTTCAAGAGCAACAGGTACTCAGTTAAGGAATTAGCATCAACTGAACTCAACTAAACTGAGACATATAGAAGGTCATAATCATATGACCCAGCCTGTACAAAAATACTGCGTTGCTGTCAACGAGACATGGCAACAAAAAGGTAAGAGTTGTGCATAGAGCATCAACTGAACCTAGGTGCATACAGCATCAACTGAACCTAGGTGCATAGTAAGTCTTTCTTTGACTTGTTTGCATGGACAGAAATATGGTCACCAATATGGCTATCCTTAGCCATGGCTTCATTGCCATTGGCAAGTGAATCTAACCATACACAAGTGTTGTATGGGGACCATCATGGTACAGAATTACTTCAAGTAATAGTAGGGTTGTCTATCTTCTTTAAAAAGACTGGATTCATTTCATCTTGAAACTGAATCAAACAAGCAAGTGGTGCCATCCCGGCGGTCCAACAAGCAATTTAAATGTTTTTTGTGGCCATTTGGGCATGACAACAATGTAATGCCATTAGCTGACAGGTGTTGTGATCACTTGGGCGCAACAACACATGCTGTGTCCAGCAAAGATTGTCTCCATGTTTCTCATTGGAGGAAAGGGGTCTTGCTGTTGAGAACCAATCATGCTTCACTTTGGGAAGCATATTACAAACATAGCACTGTCCCTGTTTTCATTTCAAGAGAGAGAGATTTGCGACTCATTCCTGGTACGTGAGGGAGAGTAAATTTCCAATAAAAAACAACAATACAAGGGGTTATATCACTCATCCTTGAAAACCCTCTCCCCTTGTTTCTTTAAACACACTGATGACATGCTCTCTTGCTCTCAAGAGATGTACTGCATCACCATTGGCGATGGCCGTGCTTCATTATGATGCACAAGAGTTGATAGCTGTGCTTTCTGGAAGGCGCGAGAATATTTGGTGGAGGGAGTTCTGTCTGATCCATTGAATAATTGAATAGTTTGTTTCAAGGAATGCTACCTTGGACAGATGCCTTTCCATTGCTCCTGTTAAGGGGTCAGCAAGGGCACAAAGCCCCATGCAGATATGCAGAAATGGTTGCAGGGCACTTGACCTTGTGCAAAAGCACTTATTTGATGCACATGCACAACACACAATTCCTCCAAGATGGAGGACAACCATCCTGTTTGCAGGGGAGCTCATCCTCATGCAAAGGAGACACTTTATGCTTCAAACTCACTGTGGAGCTGAGGAAGATGCAAGGGTGTTGGACTTCATAATGCAAAGAAGGGATCGTCGATCCATGTTCACGAGTTCTTGACCACACACACATTTTCCATCAAACTCATTGTTGAGTCGAGAGGGGGCAAACAGAGCAAATTTCAGCATCCATTGGTTGCAATGGCGCAATTGCTGCAGGCTTGTAAAGGCAAATGAATATGCATGTAATTACAGTGACTTACCCTGGTCACTGGCGATGAAAAGAGGGTAGTCTTGGAGATTGATGAGGGTGGAATAGACATAATTAATTGATTATAATATTATAATTTACGCATGGCCAGTTGATTGCTTGTGTCCATCAACTGAGCATCTGTTCAATGCACGTGCATCACATTCTGACACACCCTTCTTTTCGTGCACCTAGTCAGTGCACTCAGTATTATTATACTACATGTATCTAGCACTAGCAGGTAGTGTTAGAGTACTATGTACCATAGGAGAGGGGTGGGCATGACACTTACCTGCTTCTTTGTCATATCCCTTGTTGACAACCATACTCATTACCAACATATCATATCCATCCATCATCTTCTTCGATTGTGTGTTCATTTTCTTTGTTGCTGGCTTCTTTGATGTCGCATCTTGAATTGTATGGTTGTAAGATTCAAAATGACTGCACAAAAAATATTTGGGGTGATGGACAGACAGCACACACATCCACTAACAGCCCCTCTCTCACTCGTAGCCCATTCTTTGTTGTTGGTTGGGTAACCATAACTACAATCAATGCACGAGTCACCTGACTTGTGCAGGCAATAGTTCATTCAATCTTTATTTCCTTTGTTGATCATCTAGTTGGATGTCCTAATATTTGTTAATGATAGCAAACTATGCCGACCAACTATATCAACTTTTTGATGAAGGTGATATCCCAGATTGTATCAAGAGATCGAGATAACCTGAATGATAAATCTACTACTGCCTCAAGAACAGACAATTTGACACCCTTGTCACAATGTTCCTATACCTCATCCACAGTGTTTGTGTTGATCTACCCAGCATGCAGGCAATAGAATGCCTACCCTAGAACGTAGCTCCCCCTGGGAAAGGGGGTTGATGAGGCAGTCAACATTAAATATGGGAATAAAAGTGATGTTCCCTGGCCCTTATCTAATCTGAAATGCCATTGCTCAAATGCCATGTATGATGACACAATCCTGCACCTTATTCAAAATTGTGTTTTGGTTCCATGTAGATTATTTTTCAGTAAGTGCTGACTATCTCATCATCAAAATGACCAAAACTCAGCTCACCAACTAAAGTTCAGCTTACCTCCCACTGTGGCAGGTATAATATGAAATATGATTCCCTTCACCTTTTACCATTGTTTAGCTACATGTATTTCTTGAATAAAAGACCTGCCATCCCATCATGGAAACATCCAATACTCAGGCCATAGGCTGAAGTTTGGCATCCCACCCACATTGCAACCATGCAAGCAAGTATGCACACAGATGTGGTAGTATTTTAAAGGCTCTAATATATCTTGTTCAACTTTTGAGAAAAAAATATTTGTCAGTCATCTAAGTGATTAATAAATTAGTTATGTAATATTCTGGGTGCTCTATTAGACTGTGGATCTTTCTGCCCCAGCTTGAGGTAAGTGTTGCTATTTATGAATAATTAAATTCTATTATGTATGTCAAAATTAATGATTATTTTGCAATATTGTGTTGTTGGCACTGTTGTGTTGTGAAAGTATCAAACAGTGCTAAGGGCTGAATAAATGAACTGTGTCATCAGACTTGTTCACATGGGGGGTGAACGGGCAGACCTGAGTGCTTACAATGATTCGTTTTGTTGTTGAAATATACTAATGTATAATATTAATAACCACTGCAAACAAAAAACTCCGGTAACCTGCCTGTACACTTGAGTGTACAGGAGGGTTACTGGAGCCCCATTCGAGTAACCCAACTGTAAACTTCTGAAACCAATCAGCAAACTAGTGTACCGCAGAGGTACCAAAGTATACCGGTGCATTACTGGTCATTCCAGACAATGTACGAAAGGAATTGGTATTGTTTACAGGAAAACTTACTTCTCATTCTCAGTAAGATTTAGAGTCGATATCAATCTAAATAGAGGCTATAAGTGCATTACTTATCAGCTAAAAATGTACCAGTGGCATACTGGAAGTGTATGGTTGGGTTACTGGAAGTGTCCGGGAGGGTTACCGGAAGTGTATGGGAGGGTTACTGGAAGTGTCCGGGAGGGTTACCAGAACGTACCGGTGGGTTACCAGGTTAGGTTTTCATACTGTTAGACTACAGGGTGGTTTACCATTGGGCGATGGGAGAGTAGGTGCAGGCTATGACTTACACTCCAATTATTATGTTTTGACTATTAATTGCGTACAAGTACAGTATCAATTCCAGAACCACCCCTTCATCACCCCAAGGAATCGGAAAAGCCACACCCTGCCAAATTTCAGCCCTACACTAAAATATGCTACCAAATACCATCTGAAAGACATTTGTAAAAAAGGTCAAGTTCATAAAAACTCCTCCTGAAAATATTACCGCTGCTGCCAATTGTTGTTGGCTAGATGGCAATGCAAGTTGGGACCCCAAACTCAGTCTGTTTGTTGAGTTTTGGCCCTTCCCATGGTAGGCCTGTAAGTATTAAATTGAAAAAAGGTTTTGGGCTAAGTTTAACATGGGTAAAATAGGCAAAGAAGAAACAAACCCACCCTGAAAATATTCCCGCCACTGCCAATTGTTGTTGGCTAGACAATGATGCTGGGTGGGAGGCTAAACTCAGTCCGTGGGCTGAGTTTCGGCAGTTCCTGTGGTAGGTCTGTAAGTATTCCATTGAAAAAAATGATATGTGCTCAGAAAAGCATGGGTAAAGTAGGCAAAGAAACAACAGAGTCACCATCAAAATATACATGATGTTGCCAATTGTTGTTATCTAGACAGCATTCTAGGTAGAACACCAAAGTCAGTATGTGGGCTGAGTTTTGGTCGTTCCTGTGGTAACCTATATGTATTCAATTGAAAACAATTGATGTGTGCCAAAAACATGGATAAAATAGGCAAAGAAGCAACAAACTCGCCCTGAAAACATACCAGCTGCTGTCAATTGTTGTTGGCTAGACGGCAATGCTGGGCGGGAGGCTAACCTCAGTGTGTGGGCTGAGTTTCGGCCATTCTCATGCTAAGACAGCAGACATTTAATTGAAAAATTGATGTGTGCACAGCAAAACATGGGTAGAAAAGGTGTAGAACAAACAAATGCACCTTCATAAAGTACCAGCTGCTGTCAATTGTTGTTGGCTGGGTGGCAATTATGGCAATGCCAGGCAAGGGGACTAACTTAGTCTGTGGGCTGAGCTTAGGCGGTTCTTGTGATTGGATGGCAGGGTATCAATGTAATTGAAAAAAATGGTGGAAAAGGTATGGAAGTGAAACACCCCCCCCCCCTCTAGAGCTGCTGCTGGTACAAGCAATTGTGTGTTGTAGGCACAGTATGGTATTGTACCATGCCAGACTGTAGATATGTAAGTATTTTTTTCTAATGTGTGATTCTTTTGTTTGTATTTTTGGTGCAGTCACTTCTCATAGTACTTATAGATAACTATCAAGCATAGAATACAATATTATGATGTTGTACTCATAACGTTAGGAATAATAATAGGTCTAGCCAGTGAATGACAAGCTTCTGGGACAGGAATTCTCAAAATTCGTACTGAATTCCTATTTGGAGTATGTATAAAAATGGCAGAACATATATAAAATCAACTGATTTGTCAATAAAAATAGTACCAATAAGCTGTCACCAAAAAATACAAAAACCAACCCTAGAGTCACCACCAAAACTAGACCCAACAGGTGATCATCTTGGTGGTAACTCATGATCATGAAACATCAGTCATGAACTACCAGTATGCCACCAGTACACTTCAAAGATTTTTTGCATCATGACGTAGCATGATAAATGGAATTGTGGCTTAAGCAATGTACAAAAAATCTGGTAAGCCACTTGTACACTCTTGAAACCTCCAGTAAGCTACCAGTACACTTTTACTATGTTACAAGCATGTATGTTGAAATACCCCCAGTCATGTTCAGCATTCTTCTACATGCAAGAGTAAGAACCCATCATGGGAAATAATTGCATGATTCATATGGTCATCAGGAGGGGGTGTTGCCTGTCATGAAACTATGATCTTTCATGAAAGTTTACTTATGTACTAGTCCCATTAGATACCACTCTTTCCAATAATGCTCAAAATATGTTTCATGACAGGAAACTATGTTTCCAAGAAATCTCTTCTCATTCTTTGAAAGCTTTCAGTAGTAACAAAAACAGCTGTTGTACATCTGTCAACAAAGCCCATTATATAGATGGCAACACAAGTGAATATATGACTTGTACTCCCCATGTAAGAAAGAACTGCCGACAACCTGCAAGAATGATGTTGCTTTCACTCTATCCCCATACTTTCAGAGTTTATCAAAAACCCACCGTGAAAGTTATTGTGAAGCATTTTGTGAGATGTGCGGTTCCCCATGACTCGAGGACACCTTTACTGGCTATACATTGGTCTTTATCTAAACTCTAAGTGTACATTATGCAGTTGTATCTGATTTTGAAGCCTTGATCAAAACAGGGAACGATGACAATGACAACACTTTCATAACTCATTACTTCTTGTCACCTGAAAATATGGATATTTAAATTGAACATTTCAACCCAATATTAAAAACTTCACATCAAATGGACCATCAATGCGCAATTTCAATAGAAAGTTAGCTAATTTAAGTGTCTTTGCTCACATGCAGCACAACTTCTTTCTTTGGAAATCTGAAATCCCCCAAGTAATGCCAACACCACTAAAAATCTCAATCAACCAGAAGTATTTAGAAAAAAACAATCGTCACATAAGAGTGAGATATGAGATTAAAAGTTGTGTTGGCATCATTTGGTACGAACTATGGTTGTACGGTTGAATAACATATTTTTTCGTCATCTATTAGGTGTTTTGTTATCACAAAAGAAGAATTCCAAAGTTAGTGTGCATGTGTTTCTTCTCAATTATTCCGACAATCAAAATCAAAATATTTTCTTGTCTTGTCTGGGGAAGCTGTAGCCCAATCTGCAGTGTATACTTTTTGGTGGATGGGGAGACAAGCAAAAATGCATTGGCAGTCCTGACTAGTAGGCTAATTCCAATTCAATAGAAGCAATTACATCATACAGTAATCAAAACCCAAAAAGCTTGGTGCAACACAACAAATAGTCAAAAATCATCTTATGCAATAGTGTGACATGTACCTAGGAATACAGAAAGTGCAGCTTCAGAATTTTGATTAGACATGTCGAAGCAATTAATATTGTCGCTGCTTGAAACAGAAACAAAGAACAGTCCTATTTTGCAAGGAGAGTTGTGTAATGAATGAGGCTTTGTTTGCAGGTGTGTGTTTAAGTCTCTAGTTCAGTATTCTCAAGTCCTAGTCCATGTTAACAATTCGTCTTATTCTGCATGTACTCCTCAAGGAATCAGGCTAGTTCAAGAGGTGAACTACTAGTGAAAAGTTTGAAATAATACCAAAGCAGACAAGCTCTGGAACCACAACATTCGGGCCAAATCAAATCAAACAGTTGTTCTGTCATAGAACTGTGCTGTCATGGACGGGACCAAAGTGAGTCATCATCCTTCTGATGAGAAACATTTCAGTGGAGGATTCGATGCCATGGGCCAATCATTCATTTCGTTACAGAGATACTTAAGAATTTCAATTAGACAACTATGAAGGAAAAAGATGGTCAGAGCCCCTGCCTCTAAATCAGCATCGCCTTGACAAAATCTTTTAACATTTTTGCCCCCGAGCAACATACAAGCTGTTCAACAAATCAAATTTCACACTTCCTGCTTTTTGATCGAGACATTTTTCCAGCAAGACCGGCCATACTTCTTAAGTTGGACACTGACCGAGTTTCCTTCTGCATGGAGGGTAAGTCTCCACCATCTTGTTGAACACTTTTCCGAGTCTTTTTCTTCTGCAGCTCTAACTCAATACCCTCGCATTCCCCATCTTCCTCATGTGATGATGCCACACTTTTCTTCGCGCAATCTTCGCCTTGGCATTCGGACAAATCACAAGGATGATCTTCAGCAGCCTTAGTACTGCCAGTACTCTCGTTGATTAGTGTTACAAGTGAAGGCTGATTCACCAATAGCTGATGTGTCTTCAAATGATTACTGTTGGATCTCGAAACTGATTCCGATTCCTTTAGACCTAGTGCTTTTGTCCATTCTGCTGCTTTTAAAAAGTCGTCTGGGGTAACTTCAAATTCATCGTCACTCACTATCTGCGATAAGTCCCTCTCGACGCAATTTGTACCTCGCACTATATCTGTTGCCATAAATTCATCAACTTGACAAAAGCATTGAGACTCAGGTTCTTCGACCTCATTATTTTGGGGGTGAACCTCGTCCATACTGTTGACTGTATCGCAATGCGATTGAAGATCTGCAGAGTTCTCATTTTTGCTAGCTGAGATTTCCGGAGCAGCAGGTAAACGAAGATTATCCACGTCAGATGCGGTAATTGTAGACAAATTGGACTGCTCGTTCATATCTTGCAGACTATCTTCAATGACTTCAGAGGAGATTACTTGAAACCCACGTTCCTCTTTAGTTTTCAAAGATACTGTAGTAAAGCTCCTCGTTTCTATGATCTTGTTTTCTGAGAAGTTCTCAACATTGGGATCCGATGAGTCTTGACGAAAGTTGCAATTATCGGCAACCATTTCATGATTGACCAAGGCCTGCCGATCGTAAGAACTGCATGAATATGGGGCCAGGGATGGATCAGACAAAACAGGTTCCTTGGAACTGCCAAGACAAAGAGCTTTAGGATGGTCTGTCTGGCTAATTTTCAACGTCTTCTTGAACCAAGATTTTTTACTTTTTAGGACAACGTCTTTTCCTGACTGCTCTCCTGTAGACAAGGCTGAAGAATTACTCTCTACATTTGTATCGCTAGTAGCTTGCTGGTGGGCATCTTTGGAACCGTTCAATCCAGTGATATCTTTAGCTTGACAGGGATCAATATGATTCTCTTCCAAATGTGATAAGGCAGCCGTATCACCATCAACAGGGGCGACATAGTTTACAGTGTTTTCAGGACAAGCCATATCGACAACCGTTGGCGTAGCCTCAACAACACTGGAAGAAGAGCACTCCAGAGGGTGGACGCCGTGATTTTTCAATTCTCTTGACGATTGAAAGGCGGTGTCTACAAGCCCAACAGCATCTTCGGGATTATTTTCGGAATTCCACTTTTTATCCAGCATTGGTTGACTTCTAGTAGAAACCTTTGCTTTTCTAGTGTCGGTCGACTTCGACTTCTTAAACCATACTTTTCTGCTCTTTTGAGATACCATTTTCTCTGTTAAGCTCTCGTCAACTAGCTTGTAAGGAGGCGCAACACCATTGGAAGTATTTTCTTTGTTCTTCTTAGAATTGACCATTGTGCAAGGATCTGTAGTATCGATAGTAGGCATGTCCGCAACCGCTTCAACTCGAGAATCTACCTTTCCAAATGATTGCGTGGAACCTGGAGGATGTCCACCCTGGCCTTCACTGTTTTCCACACTCGCACTATTGTGGACAAAATAAGCGTGAGGGCCTCCAGGCAAGGAGATTGACTTCGTATCCTGGCATTCGGTCAGTTCTCGTGTCACAGTCAAGACTTCACTGTCGCCCCTAGTGGTGGTATTCTTTGCCAAAGGTATGGAGCCCGACAGTTGAGACTGCTGCCCTTGGATGTAAGGAGCGATTTTAAGCCTAATACGAAGAAAGGAATCCTTTTCGAGACGATACGTTTCGTTCTTAAATCCTCTGAAACGAACACATGAAAGTACGTCATCCTCATCCTCAAGAGCGAACGATTTGAACGACTCCCATTTCGACTGAGGAGGTTTAGTATTGAGCTTTTTGGTGAGATCAGAGATCGACTTGTAGTATTCAGGCCTCACGGGTACTGCCAATTCTACGTCGCGAGGTTCCCACCCTGAAATCAAAACCTTTGCCACTCCAACGGGTAAAATGTCGTCCCTGTCGTCGCGCATAACGCAAACACGCAGATGTAAGATGGATGGTGAAATGGTTACCTCTCGCTTTTTGTCGATCATATCAAATTTTGACATTCCGACAAATCTAGAAAAAGTAAAAGATGATTTTACTTCTCCGGAAATGGAAGTGCCGTCCTTCTTCGAAATATCCCACACACCCATCACATGATACTTGGCGGATCGATCGAACTTATTCTTTTTTATTGGTCCTCGAGATGGATCGTTCACAACACGGAGACTTGGCACGTGAGTGAAAGCAGGGCCTTCGCCAGAAGTTGTATCGTTCAAAACGCTTAGCACTGCGTGAACTGGAGGAACACGGCCTTTTTGATTTGTTTTGGAGGAAATGGCAAGACCAGAGAGAACCATAGCTGTCACAGTTACTTCGACAAATTTCGCATCTGTCTCGTTGCCCGGTGAAATCGCAGGCTCGGAATCGGGTTTAGCGGGTTGCATGTTTAAGCAGTCAAGCCCGTCAAGATGTGCGTCTTGATTGAAAACAAGTGATTGCCATGACTCACTTGATGCTTTAGATGCGTTGTCCATCAAGCCGAGTGCCTGCTCATTACTGCCAAGGATTTGAGCGCTCTCAGCATTGTCACGTTCCTGGCCTTGCGTAGATGCGGTTTCAAGACCAGCCTCTACGTTCGTTGCTCCAGATGTTCCATGCACTTGAGCATCGCAGGAGGAGATTTTCTCTTGCTCTTGAAGATCGTCAACGGCATCCTCCGTTCTTGAAAAACTCTGCGAAATCTGTTTACTTAGCATAATGAGCATAGGAGCGAGGCTTGAAACTTGGGAATCCTCGGCCACTTCGTCGGTCTTGGACTTAGCGTCTTGCTCTGGAACAGGCGCCGCGTTTACTTCCTTGCTTGACCTTTTCGCGATGTTCATCCTTTCCGGACGCCCTGATTCATCGTTCTCTTTCGACGGCGAAAACAACTCAGTACAAACCACTGTCAAGTCTTTGATTTCATGGATAATTGGTGAGCATGAATCTTCGATGTAATCTAATGCACTGTGAAATTTTTCCAGCAAGGGTGAGTTATCATCGTCGTCGAAAGTGAGATCATCTTCAAACGAATCGCTCCTGTCACGATTCTTCCGGCGTTTTAACCGAAAAGACGGCCATCTCTTGGGAGAAACCTTCTCCTTCTCCCACGTTGCTTCATCGTCACTCTCGACGTCGACGGCTTCAATGCCTCTCTCGATTTTCTTGATCTTCTGCACGAGTTTCTTTTTCTTCTCCAAGTATTCCACCTTACGTTGAAGCCTTTTGATCTCGGCTTCTTCGTCGTCGTCAATTTCATCTTCGTCTTGCGATTTCGCCTTAGGTGCCAAGGAGTCTTCGTCTTGAGATTTGGCTTTACGTCTCAAGAAGTTAATTCTTAGGGGTTTAGAAGAGACATGTTGCAATTTAGGAGGTTTCACAGGGGGAGGGTCAAATGATACTTTACTTGCCACCGTTCTCGGAGAGTCCTTTGCCGCTGCTGTCGTGGCGTCCTTCATCATTGAGTCGATCCTACGCTAGTCACTTTAGCATTGAAATCTTTCCCGATTGCAATTTTATTTCCGCTACGTCTTTGTTTTCGAAAGTGAAGATAAATAACAAGAACATGAGCTGACAAGCTCCGAGCTCTACCATGTTATAATCAGAGCATAGTAAGAGTGATGCCTCATCATTATTTTATCGAGGCCACTGTGAGCTACAGTGAGCTACTATATGGTACTGTAAGCTAAAACCTGTAAGCAACATACAAGCCGCCAAAATTATTATGTACCTTTTCGCGCGCTTTGTGTTTTCAGAGAGTTGAATGGAAATTACAAATAGATAAGCCCCAGCGGAGTAGAAATCTACGTAGGAACTAGTGGCGATTGATCAAAAATTCATTACCATGTGTTTCTCCTATCTACAAAGGCTTTAATAAAGATATAATGGTCCGTTATAGTTGGAGTAATGAGAAGCGCATTGCACGAAATACCAACCAACACGTGCGGACGTCGTAAAAAGATTAGACCCAGACCGGGAAACCACGCACACATGACCAAAAGTTAAGATGGGGCCAGATTAACCTACAGAGTGCTTCGCGAAACGGTGCATGAATCATACAAAAAATCGTGAATGATTTTGAGGAGTCGCAAAAAAGTGCGAACCATGTCGGGGGTTATGCTTTTTGTGTGTATTGTACAATTAACGAAATGAGACACATCAAAATCAGGCGAATATCGTATGATTTCCCCCCGTGCCCCGTTTCTCGGTACGGTATTCTCGAGGTGTTACGGCCTGCGAAATGGCAAGGTTAACACATGAACGTTCATTCGTATTTTTAATAATTTGATTTCTTTTTATCTCTATATTAATTTCAAAATGCTACCAAGGTAATATTTTTATTTGTTGATTTTTTCAATACCTCATGTATTTTTGATCGTAAATATATAAGCGTGCTGCTACTTAACCCTCCAACGTATTTAGATGCAATTTGCGCTTAGTTACTGAGACTAAGTGCGATTCGCACTTGGATAACTAAATCTCCTCGTTTCATGGTCTTCCACCCATTCTCTGGTCAAACAGACTGCACCAATCGATTCCTCGCCAAAAATAGGCCCTATAGACCCCACGACGACATAAGAATAATCTTTACGATCGCCCGACAAGCCCCTCACGAAATATCACGATGCGCGTGCCATCGGGCGGACGGCGCCCTCACTCAAGAGTTTCAGACACAGGTGCCCACACTTCCACCTATGGATGATTCCCAACCATCTCGCTTGCTGACGGTCTCGACTTGGACTCTGCGACGTCCAACTGTGGCAGTATCGTCGTCCCTGCACCTCCTAATGACCCTCCAGCTGTCGACCATGGCCCATCAGCTAGTGGTTTTTCCTCAAGCTCGAGGACAACATCGAAGGCACCTCGGCCAATTTGACTGAGGAAGCCCGTTCCAAAGAGATTGCGAAAGCTGCGTTTCTCTCGAGGAAAATATCTTACATTCGACAGGGTATTCTCACAAACAAAGATCTCTTTTTGATGGAACCCTCGTCCCATCCTGACATCGATCATGCGATCCAGTTGAAAGGACTTATAACCAATGTTCCATACAAGGGTTCGCAGGAGTACTTCATCGAATGGGACACGTCGTCCCTCGACATTACTCTACCAACATCGTCTCTACGACATACGATCGTGAAGAACGATCTTAGCAGGATTGTTCTGCTGAAGCTCGCTCGTTTCGAGTTTTCATATGTTCATCCTGATGGCCCCGGCGGAATCGTCAATGTTGGGGTGATTCGTCGAAATAGGAGGCAGAGAAAGAAGCAGGGATCAGGGGAAGTCAGTCCGACCGACGCAAGGAACGCTCGTATGGTTCGTAGGAACCAACAGCTCGCAAACCTGCGTACCTCCGCCGTCAACAGCAGTGGAGTAACCGCCAATCAACCTATCAGGACTAGAGGTGTTTCCACTCGATCAACGAACAGGAACAATAACAATTCAGACGATATCGTGGAAACTGACTCTGACGAGGAGGATGGAGTGAACAGTGAGTCCGAGGAGATTGCCGCCGAGGACCTCCGCCAGGAAGAATTGACTGAAGAAAGTTTGCTACACGGATACATCCATGACAACAACTACGATCCTCAAAACATGGAAGAAGATGGGTCTTTTGAGGAAGAATTGGAATGGGAATATGATGATGTTCCTAGTGAGATCTGGAATATGCCACATACAATGGTGAGGGCCCAGCACTACGCCCTGGTGTCTCACAGAAGTTCCAAACTGTCCTTGACGCTTGCGCAGTTGCTGGTGGATTCAGCTATGATCTCATCAAGAGAATCACTGCCCATACAAACGCATCTGTACGCTCGAAGTTGGTTGGGTATTCATTCTACGGCAAGGAGTGGCGGAACATCAGAGTCGAAGAAATGTACTGGACTCTTGGGATGATTCTAAAGATGAGTCTCATCAACTTCCATTTCGGAGGAATACGCAACTACTTCATTCCAATGAAGAAGGTGTACCCTACGTCACAAGGAGTGGATGTGCTTGGACTCAACAGCACAGAGTGGTATAATCGCCGGTTTTCTTATGGGAGGTTCATCCAAATCAGAGCGGCGCTTCGTCCAGAATTCGGCGACACCAACATTTCGGACAAGTGTCACCAGTTGAGAACCGCTATAAACTACCTAAACAATCACGCGAGGAAGACATTCATACCAGGTCGATTCCTTTCTTTCGATGAGGGCGGGATTGCGAACAAGTCTAAGTATAACCCAGTGAGACAATACAACGCAAGCAAACCAGACAAGTATCGAATTGATTTCTTTGTCCTCGCCAATGCCAACTCGGGGAACAACTTCGTGTACCATCTCGACGTATACCAAGGCAAGAATCAGACAAATGCCTTCATAGCACGGGAGGCGTGGAATCTACCAACCACGCAGAAGGCAGTTGTTAACGCAATCATCTCAAGTGGTCTTGCAAATGACACCGACGGTTACCGTGAGTTGTACATGGACAACCGTTATTCTTCACCCTCACTTTTCATTCTTCTACGAGAAAAATACGGCATTCTAGCCTGTGGAACGATAAGAAGTAATCGCAAGGGATGGAACCCCGAGTTGATAAATTTGAAGAAGACGGCACCTCGTGGTACATCGGTCCTAAAGTATGATCCAACAAATAAATTACTCTTTGGACAGTGGAACGACAACAAGGTTGTCTCCTTCATCTCAACACTTGGTCTGTTTGGTATGTCCACTGTGCAACATCGAGTTGGAGCAGAGAAGATCGACTACGAGATTCCTGAGGCGTTAAAACTTTACACCAAGGATAATTATATGGGAGGTGTTGATAATTTAGACAAAGATAAATGCATTGGAGGCTCATTTACTGGGAGGGCTATGTTCAAGAAGTGGTACCGGATGGGTCTTATGGGAATTTTCGATTTTATGGTAGTGAATGGGAGACAGGCGTGGAATATGTCCGGGATGGATCATGAGGATAGATTTGCAATGACTAATGGCCTTTTTCGACTTACTTTGGCAGAAGAGTTGTTGAAGTTCCAGGACGAGTCGGCTGTGAACATAGAATCGGAGGAGAGGCTATGTCAAACTGCAAGGATGATGGCAGGTCATAGCATGATTGCAGCAGTTAAGAGAGGTAGGATTCATTGTTGTGTGTGCAACCTGGAGAAACAATTTCGACTCTCTGCAAATGCTGCGGCATCTGAAAAATGGAAAACGACGTACTCGACGAGTAATATCGTTGGGTGTGCAAAGGATGGTTGCACATTGCATGCACATGCTGTCAACGTGCAATCTGACCGATTTATTTTCCAGGATAAGGATTTTGAGAATCTCACCTGTTTTCAGATTGCACATCATCCAAAGAAAGCTGGTTTGTGGGCTTCTAATAGCAGTTTTCGTTATAAGTCTGTTGGGGTGGACACCAGAAAACCCAATGAAAAAAAGGCCTACACGGTCATGACGTCGCACCCGTTATACATTGCATTGCGTATGAAGTACGGATTGAATTTGAAAAGAAGGAAGCATGTTGAAGATAATGTTACGTCTGAAGAAGAAGATGAAGATGAATACGAAGAGGAAGACGATAGTGTCAAGCAACCGAGGAAGAAACGTTCTAGTGTGTAAGAGGAATAATACAGAGAATAATTATTTGTTAGTGAATCAAGTAATACTTAGTTGTTATCAATCTATTTGTTGACTGTGGCCCTGTAACATGAGGTACACTGTTCAGCATTAGTGAAACAGTAATCAAAGGCCTCTCCGTACATACTCTTGTCATCGCAGATTAGGGTTGCGATCGTGAATTGATTTTGGAATTCTAAAGTCCACGATGCAGCATGGGGGGCTCGCAAAATGAATTTGCGTACATGATCACTAGTGAATTGTGGATGGTTGAAAGAGACATTGAATTTTATGTTCTCCCCACCAGTGTAAATTGAGTTGAGGGAGGCAGCCGCATATTCAGATTCAACTGCAGACGGAGACTGATCTTTTGCATTCCTTTTATTAGCCTTTGAGCTCTTGGGTGTGTAAGCGGCTGCTTTTGATGTACCGTCACTGGACGCGTTTTCATACGCATTAGCAGAGTCTCCCACGTCACGAAATCCAGTGTAAGTACCATCGGGACTGGGGCAGATTGATCGAATATAGTTGACTACGCAATCAGGAATTTTCACACGATTGTGGTGACCGAGAGGCCCGTATTCAGCGGAAATGAAGGAGCGGTAGAGGTGGTTGCGACGCTTTGATTCGTTGAGAGATGAATCGAGAGTCGATAATTCCCCCAATAAAAGATCCCTGTGCGCTTCGAGAACGCACTCGAGTTGACCGCAGCCCTTGCAACACATGGTGACACTCGAAACACTGCAGCACGATGAGAGAGAGGATGCGGTTACGACGTCACGAGTGCAACAAGCGACAAACATTGTGGCAATTGTCGACGATCGTTCAGTCGGAACGATTGCATTCGTGTGAAGAAAACGTCCTGTTTTGTATGGAGTTTTATGATGGGGTACTAACTTACAGAATAGTAAGTTATCTAGATGCATCATGCGTTTCGTATTACATAAACTAAAAACAAAAATGAATTTAATATGGTAAATGCAATAATTTTGCGCTCAGGAAACAAGTACAATATGAATCTAGTTGGACACAGAATAATTTTTAGAAGTGACTAGTTAAGCAGGAATACGTTGCGAATGTGTAGGGGTGTTAATGACCAATTCTTTTACATCCTGCAACTTCCTGGAAAACCACGAACTCGGTGTGACCCGGTGTCACGCTCGGGTACTTCGGGATAAGGAAAATTTCAAAATTAGTCCGTTTCTCCAACTTGGCCTTACTTGTTCGCGTAACCGAGTGACTTGGTTTCACTTGGTGTCACTTGGTTTCACTTGGTGTCACTCCGTGTCACTTGGTGTCACTTGGTGTCACTTGGTGTCACTTTGGCGTCACTCGGTTTCACTTGGTGTCACTTGGACTCGGTGTCGCATCACCGGTGTCACTCGGTTTCACGTGTTGTCACCGGTTTCACTTGGTGTCACACGTTTCGTCTAAATTTGACTTATTTAGATAACCATTACACTGTTCTTACGTCTACTTTTATTTCAAGTCTTGTTTTACTTGGTGTCACTTGGACTCGGTGTTACGTCACTCAGTTTCACTTGGTGTCACTCGGTTTCACTTGGTGTTACTCGGTTTCACTTGGTGTCACTCGGTTTCACTTGGTGTCACTCGGTGTCACTTGGTTTCACTTTGGCGTCACTCGGTTTCACTTGGTGTCACTTGGTGTCACTCGGTTTCACCGAAGCCAGGTAGTCGTGGATTCTCAGAGTCTTCTCTGCATGTCGGGCGGAGTATTTTTTCTCCGTTCCGAGAAAAAAAGACCACTTGGTGTTACTTGGATACATTTTATTGCCAAAAAACAGGTTTTCCAGGAAGTTGCTGCCAATGGTACCGTATATCTCGGTGTTGTGGTAGCCGCGGAGTTTATGATATGTTTTGCCGATTTTGATGACATTTGTGTTTTTTGTCTTGTTCTATCGCGTCGGAGATTCTAAACTCAGCTGATATACAGCTAGACGCCAATATGTTTTCCTCCCCAAAACTCCGGTTGGTTCTTGAGTTATGCACTTTATCGCTAAGACTCACCACACACCCAGCAACTTCCTGGAAAACCTGTTTTTTGGCAATAAAATGTATCCAAGTAACACCAAGTGGTCTTTTTTCTCGGAGCGGAGAAAAAATACTCCGCCGACACGCAGAGAAGACTCTGAGAATCCACGACTACCTGGCTTCGGTGAAACCGACTGACACCAAGTGAAACCGAGTGAAACCGAGTGACGCCAAAGTGAAACCGAGTGACACCAAGTGACACCGAAAGTGACACCAAGTGACACCGAAAGTGACACCAAGTGAAACCGAGTGACACCAAGTGAAACCGAAAGGACGTAACACCGAGTCCGAGTGACACCAAGTAAAACAAGACTTGAAATAAGAACAGTGTAATGGTTATCTAAATAAGTCAAATTTAGACGAAAGGTGTGACACCAAGTGAAACCGAGTGAAACCGAGTGACACCAAGTGACACCAAGTGAAACCGAATGACAACACGTGAAACCGAGTGAAATCGAGTGACGTGACACTGAGTCCAAGTGACACCAAGTGAAACCGAGTGACACCAAGTGAAACCGAGTGACACCAAGTGAAACCGAGTCACTCGATTACGCGAACAAGTAAGGCCAAGTCGGAGAAACCGACTAATTTTGAAATTTTCCTTATCCCGAAGTACCCGAGTGTGACACCAGGTCACACCGAGTCCGTGGTTTTCCAGGAAGTTGCAGCACACACACCATACACCATACATGTAATGAATTTGTATTGTGGTGGCATGTCAAAAGGGCTAAAAATCTCTCCCAATTTTAGGGGGTGTAAATTAAGAGTGGTCACCCCCGTCCATTGCATATAATGAAATAGGGTGACGCATTTTTCGTCTATTTTAGTTTCGTCTTTTTGCACCTCCTCGGTTACGATCGTCACTCATCGTGCTTCAACACATCACATCTTTCTTCTGAACACACGTTGTGAAACACGCTGACATGATGCCATTGTTGTAGTGACCAGAACATGCGTTGGGCCAACACGACGCACGTAAAAGGATCATAAAGGCAAGAAGCGGCCATAGTCACACGCTCCGTGCTGGCGTTGATTTATTATAGGGCCAAATCGACCGCGGTGCCATTGTATGCAGCAGAGTCGTTAAATCAGGGGCCAAACACGATGCACATAAAACCACGTAAAAGTACGTAAAGGCAAGAAGTGAATGAAGAACGGTCGAGAGGGCGAAAGAAGGGGTGGAATTTTTTTCAGTCCACGCCTGACTCCGACCTGGACTCGAGACAAAAATTTCCACCCCTGCGGATGACGGACAGGGAGCAAATTTCCAGTGGAAAAAAGGAAAAAACGGATATTATTGTCTATGCAATGGACACTCCCTGATCCACCTCGTTACGTATCATACTGCAATAGAGGTAACTTGAAAGGAAACCTTTATTTTTTTGCCCATGTTAGCATCGCTAGCTTTGAAGATAGTATAAGATATGTTTTGAAGTATCTTTTGAGATTTGCCGGTTCCTCAACACTGAGATATATGGTAGTAGATTTTTGTGAATTTGTCAATTTATGGTCAGGAGTCTCCTAGATAGACGTAGGTAAGCTGCGGGCTTGCGGTGTAAGAGATCCCATATAAAACAGGTGCAGCAGGGAATCGATAGAATGTAGAACGGCACCCATAACCATCTCCCAGATAGGAGACCAGCACGCAACAGAAAGAGCGTGGAGTAAGAATCTGCACTGATGCAGGACATGGCCCTGAGAGATGAGTGCACAGAGACTGCCTAAGTGAAAGGTCAGAGTGCTGTGCAATGCTAGAAGACACGAAAAGTCAATGACGCGACGAAACGCATAGACACCCAAATGACATACAGTCCACAAGCTGGGACCAGGGTCAGGAGGAACCTGGACACGAAAGGAGAATCGACCATGGGAATTGAGGTGCGGATATTTCCTTTTCTGTCGATTCCAACGAAACCGACTAGTCTTTTCAACGATTCATCGAAAGTTGCCTCTTCACCACCACCTCCTCTGCAACCATCTACCATGACATCTTCAGGTACGTTTCTTGCCTCGTTCGTGCCTTTCGAGGCAAGTAGCACATGCACTTGTATGGTGGCGCTTACCCCTAGGCGAACACACTTTGTGTTGTC
Organism: Cyclotella cryptica; assembly: GCA_013187285.1. Lineage (NCBI taxonomy): Eukaryota > Bacillariophyta > Thalassiosirophyceae > Thalassiosirales > Thalassiosiraceae > Cyclotella > Cyclotella cryptica. The sequence continues at coordinate 392,096 of JABMIG010000111.1, forward strand.
CTGTGTTGCTGTGCAAGAACTATTCTGGTTTATTGTTGTACTGTGTGCTCGCACTCAAAACTGTCATAACAAGTCAGATCCTATATCCGGCACAGCAAAACCTGTAGCCACATCACGCTTGCCCGGTGTCACAGGAGCTAACATCAACTCATTTCTACCACAATACGCAGCTACAACAGCACCCGCGCTTTGACCACATAGGTCCCCTTATCACGGTGCAGCTGATACTACCCCTGTCGAGTTCCTCTTCATTGCCACATCGCCCGACAAATGGCTCGCAACCATTACCAACAATGACCTCTTTGCGGGTGGCTACTTTGTTACCCTCAAGAAGACGGTTCAACCATCCTTTCTCCTACAAAAGGTATCAACCATTGATGAGAATGTGCACACCAACAATGTTTTGCTCGCCCAGGGGACCAAGGACAGCAACACATTCCGTCCAAGACAATCAACCCTGACAAGCCAAAGAATGTTGTGATTCTTGTCACTGAGAATGTGAACAAAATCCCACCAACCTTTCCCCAAATGTGGGCACCCTATTCAAGCCAGATGACATTCGAAACATCCCAGCCTCCATTCCCCTTTGCCTCCGGGTACCAACGAGCTATGCATCTTGATCCTCCCAGCTTGCCTTCCCACCCAATATGCAGAAACCGGCACGCATCGGGGTCCTGTAGATGAGAACTGCATCAACACAATGGAAATAAAATTCCATCTTCAGGTTTCTGGGCACATCACATCCAAACATGGAGTCAAGACATCCAAAACACATCCTCGCTAGCATCGCTGAGGATAACAAGCTATTGGGGAAGAAGTTCACCCCCATTCGCAAGCCATGCTTCCATTTCACTTGTGCCTTCATGCAAGCCACCTTGGCTGATGATGAGAATGACAAAATTGCCAGCAGCATAAATGCGTTGTGTGACAAAGAAAGTATCCAGCCAATGGGACCTCCCATTCACCACCTCCCTATCATTAACAGCATGCCTCAGGACCAGGACCCCATTGAGCTCCTTTGCCTTCCAGATTCCACCAATATGAAGTACGTTCTGGCGTGCAGTACCGCCAAAGCTTGCAATGCTGCTCTCCGTAGTGTGCTCATCACAGAAGGCGAGAAACACATGGCCAGCAAAGATTTCCTTTGCCACCTGGTGGACTTTCCCAATTTTGACACAGCTGTGATGGCCATGCTCGTCAATAGCGTGTTCATCCACCAGCTGATCATCGTTCTAGAATAGACGACTTCCAAGACTCGATTCTGATTCACTTTCCTTGCTCTAGACAGCAAACACACTGCCCAACTGAGTGAACAAGCAGGCAATTCCAGAACACTCAAAGAAATTTGCAGTGAGTATGAAACGAACCTCACGAAGGTGTGCACGGCCATTCTCCACAACACAGCAATCTTTTCCTCCATCACTTTCATGGTCTACATTGCCAACTATTTCAAGGTGGCATACTGGGTAAACCCCAACAACACAGACAACCCTGCCAATTGGTTCATCTACCGGATGTACCGCGAACTTGGCATGGTGCTCACCTCAAAGTAAGTGCGCTTTAATTTCAAAATGCATACCACCACGGGGATCATTGTCTCTTCTGCTGGATCACGCAGACATTGGACAAACTAGTCTTCTCTTTCACATATGCGGTCCAACTCCCCAAGAATCACCTCCTTGTGCTGCAATCCCAGACAGACGAGATTACTTGTGAACACTACATCCAAGCCGAGGAGCTCTTTACTGAGTTCACCGCGAAGGTTTGTAAGATCATCCAAAACACTGATTCCATGTCAGGTTGCCCCCTTGCTACCTCATACGAGACCAAACTTGCTAAACGTTGCATGGATAAGGCCACAAGAGCTGACCCAAACAAACGTACACGCTTAGGGAGTGCTTCATTGTGTACAACTGCAGCCACTGCAACTCAAAAGACCTCAACCAACAAAGCGGTTCCAGAAAAGCCTGGCTGCCTCATCTTCAAAGCCAAAGGCATCATGCCTACCATTGACCAATCTGTCACCAAGAAAGGCATCTGAGCCAGCCATGCACGTGATGGTATTTTCTGTAAACGGGGTAATTGCTGCCTGATGATCCACAACAGCAACCCAGCAACCTGGATCCCAGCCACAGCAAAAGCATGGTGCAAGATGGTTGACAAAACTCCCAATCTTGAGTGGCACTCCACTATTGACATGGACCAGCTCAAGGCACGATACAAGAAGAGGTAAGTGCCACTCCAACCTACATGTCATAGTTCATAACAACTAGATTTGCACTCTTCACATAATGAAGCACTAATGTTAACTGTGTACACAACAGAATTTGAACCTACCCATCACGTGCCACCGGACCTCCTTGGTCGAACAACGCCCCTCGACACTAGTCTCTCATGGTCATCTTGACATGACATAGGCCAATTATCTACCTTGACTGGTAAACCCAAAGAGGTTCCAGGTGGAACCTCCAATGGTCCTCTTCCCTTTGTGTAACACAAAGGAAGTACAATAGTCATAAGATATTGTTTCTGAGAAACAATATTCAAAAGACAATTTCTTTCTTGAGAAACACCCATATACATTCTAGGTGTTTCTTGGACAAAATATCCAAGAGAGGATTTCTTTCTCAGAAACCTTCTCATGGGACAGTTCCTGTTGGCAGTTGAGAGAAAAGGAGCAGTCATGGAACTGCCCTAAATTACCTCCAATCTCTAACAGGATCACCTGTGCTTGGTGATGCATGGATTACCTAGTGTACCATGCAATACCTATTTCAGTAGTGTAACTCTCATAAATAAAATCTTTCAACCACACGTATCTACCCGTTTACTACATAATAAAAACTACAGCAAAACGGCTTAGGTCACTATCAATTGATAGCCTTCGCAAACCAGATCGGATCGCCTGTCCGTCGCTCCACCATCCATCATCCATCAGCTGTTGTCGGTGGTTGACCATGGTAGGTTCGTCTGTCCGTCGTCCCTTGTTGCTCGAAGCCGTCCAAAACACTTGGTGTGTTACACGTGGCGCAACTTGTGCTGCCTGACCCCAAGAGTAGCAATGTTGCCACAGCTGAGCCCCGAGTCACGTACTCAGCCAGTTGAAGTGAGTTCACTCACAGGCCAGCACGTGTTTTTTTGAAACACGTAGCTAAAAAGAATTCCCCTGTACGTCAGTGAGGACTAGATCCCACTTGACTCGGGTATACTCCGCTTTTGTTAGCAGAGCGCGCATTTAGCACATAGTGCACTTGTCGTAAAAAAAGACCACTTGTGACGTATCATACGCACTTGTGGCACGAATGCTTACGTGCCTATTAGGTAGAAGCAGCCCCTCATTAAAAATGAGGAGGCAATAAACATAAATGCCTCGGTTTATTTTTTTATCCGCAAGAGCAATATGTGTGTAGTCTATTTTTAGACCTAAAAACACGATTAGACTTAAAATTAGTCCGTACCCGTGATCACATGCAGCTGCAGTGAGACCACGGAGTACGTAGTACTTATAGCCTTAGGGCAGTACAAACAAAAGATCTTCTAGGGCATAAAATGACCCTATGAAGAAGCGTATGGCCTCTAAGGCCTAAAAAGCTTGCTCGTGACCCCCGAGAGGTTTCGGTCACTTGAAAGACTCGCGATTCCCCTGGAAGTTCGCGATTCTCAGGTTTCCAATGTGTAAGACACATCCTCAAGGGAAAATGAGCCCGCGCAGGACGTAGTCCCACGATCGCGGGATCAGCCCCATTCACATGGGAGCGCCACGGCACAGCCCATTTCACAAAACCGAATCGCGACACAGCCCTCGCGATCACGATCTGAAAAACGACCACATATCATGTGTCCTAGACTCGCTGGGCTCAGCCCACGCGCGCGATGGACCAGCCTAGGAGCGAACATTGTTCTACTCCTCACATGGGCATAGGAGCGCAATATATTGCCGCGATCCCGGTCAGACGCCAGAGTGACGCGGAGTATTGTCTCCAAGTCCCAGCACGCATGGGGCGCAAGAAGGACCCATAAAACGACTCACGTGTCGTGCCCCAGAAACACTCATAGCAAAATTCTCGCGAATTTCCGATTTGCGCAAGAATGCTGCATGCTTTTTGCGGTTTTGTCAGGAAACACGCAACTTGTTGATTTATTACTTAAATCCAAGCAAAAAGTGAGAAAAGTCCACAAAAGTGAGAATTCTTCTCATGTGGTATTCCTTTCATGCATATAAGCTACCGAGCTTGGCAAAAAAGAAAAGAAAGCTAGTTGGCTTATGAATAGCCAAATGCACAACCTCTGGTCCGAGGAAAATAGAATTTAGAGCCCAAAATATAAATTCGAATTATTTAATTTTAAATTAAAGAGCTCGTTAGAGAAAAATCTTGATCAAAATTCTACTGTCACGTTAAAATAACCTGATATTCAAATACCTTGCTACATGTAAAAATAAAACAAAAATGCCAAGAAATCTTCTGGCATCATGAATTGTTTTCTCAAGAAGATGAACTCTTCTCCCACGTGAGAAATGTACACATGTGCCATGCTGCACTATTAACAAGCAGTGGTATCAAAAAGCAACTGGAAATCAAACCATGTTGGGTTTCGAACCCCTGACAAGGTGTTGCTACAGTAACAGTGAAAGCAAAAAGGACATAGTTCCAAGCTTCCCCCATGTTCCAAAATTAGGAACATCCATATGTTTTCCTTACCCAGCTAGGCAGGTGTCAAACTCTTGGCGCGCGCAGGATGGGTTCTTCCTACTCAAAAGGAAGGGCAAAGTCACACGATGTTTTTTTATTGCACAAGCATTAAATTCCTGTCAAAACACACTTTTCTGAGTACATATTACCCAGAGTGACTAAGCCAGCATATGACCTCAGTCTTTGACAAATGCAAGAACTGAGTTTGAATTGTTCTAGATTTTCGAACAAATAACAACATAAAATATGTTAAGATCAATTTTACCTTGCCAGTGATAATTGATGCAAAGTCTGCAAAAATCTGTGAACCAGAGTTGAAACAAAACCTGGACACAACATACCACGCACATAGCTAACCACTTAAGTGCAGGACTCTTCTTGAGCAAAAATACTCATGATCACAGAGCTAACCACTCCTGTGAAAAACTCCTCTGGGGGTTGAGTAAAATAGCAGACCTTCCAAGCTGTGTCAAAATAAAGAAAAAGACACACACTTACACTACAAACTCAATTTCATACATCGCTACTGAGGTTTCTCATGACAAGAGAAACTGTTTGATGAAGTTCAGTGTGTTGGAAGAACGTGCCTGTTTACCTCTATTTTTCAAACGAGGTAGGTTTACAGCCTATAAAGACAGAGCACAACCAGTCAAAAGTCAAGTAAAAACAACGAGGACAATTTACCTTGGCGACTGGAGGGTTTCATTGACAGCCGCCGTCAGAACTGGCTGTACAAGAACAGAACACCCAAACAAACATAAATTACTGTAAATCAAAGAGTGATTCTCAAAATAAGATATGGACAAAAAGTTAGGAAAACTGTCTAAACTCAAAAGAATCCTTACAGTACTGTAGATGTTGCTATGTTCAACTCTGCAAACACCATAAGACTTCATGAAAAGTCAACAAATCATAGACTAGATACTGACGCATCTAGAACCCGTTCGTGCCTAGAAAAACTGAAGTAGGTTATACCTACTCAGAGCTAGCAATAACAATCATGGGTTTTCCACGTGCCTCACAAGCACATTCAATGGAGTCAATGATGGCCATACTGTTCACAATAGAACTCATTTGGAGTAATGTGATATTCTCCAAAGGCTAGCTTGAGAGACCACCTTAAACAAGGTTAGGATGGACTTACCAAGCAGCGAGTAAGGGTTTGCATGACAAACCAATACACAACATCTCTGCACAAAGACAACAAGGGCTTAATAATAGACCCAAAGTCTTCGCATGGCAAAAGCACCATCTTACAAGCAGATGAAAACTCGCTAAAACATTCGCCCATACAGGGAACTCACATGCCACTGGGTGGTCCAGTACAAGGGAGAACCTTGGGTAAGACAATATGATTGTCTCGCCTCACTCACAACTGGAATTGTGGAGGAGGAGGTACACTGTACACAAAAAAGAGACACATTAATGTTAGACATTTGTTACCACAACAAGTCTAGAGCAACACCACCTCAGGTTGGGTATGCTCGCATTCTAGTACAGCTTGCTGAACTTAGAGTGCATATAATACACAGAATAAGAGAAATTGAATCCTTGACCATGATTAACATTATTGAATTCAACAGAACTGTGTCTTACTAGATAATGGTCTCACTGAGACTCAATGACTAGTACTTGATTCTCTTGTGAGAATTTCTGACGGTTTACCTTCAGAATTATCCATGGAGAACACATATGGTGTCCATAAGGAAGGACTCTTAGAGTCACCGAAATACGTGGGTCTTTTGCTAAAGACAACGGGATGACCATAGGTAGTGCACATACATGTTGCACAACAAACCATAAAATAAGCCTCATGATCATATGAGCACAACAACACAAAGGATCCTCAACCTTTGTTCTTGTAAAACCACAGCACATAGAATTGTGAGTATCCCTAGTTAAACAGGAATATCATCTCACACAAAAGGATAAGTCAAACATGAACATCTCTACTGAGAGACATGTAGCACCTCGTTGGCATGCAATGCAAAACAAATGCAAGTCAAGAAGCTGTGCACAGAAATGTAGTATTGCTTCACTAGCTTAGACAAATCCAAAGAGAAACACAACCATTACGTTGTCAACATATCATGGAACGTTCACTTCTCCATGATGCTTGCTGTGAAGTCACAATATGGTTCCATAAACCATAAGATTACAGTCAACAACTGTCTTACAAAATATAAAATTGGTACGCACATGCACATTTAAATATGTTGCAATGTCATTACCACCAACAAAAGAGTTATACATGTACAGACCTCCCTCGAGGATCCTTGCTACAAAATACAAAAGGATATCATAAACACTGAATCCGTACTCTTCATGGTACAAAAAGACATAGATGTTGACGCTTGGACCTTCCAATGATTATAGTCAATACATTATGTATGACTTAACATTGTTCACTTGCCGATAGCTGACCCTTTGGGCAACTATTCCCATGGATACATAGGGGTTACAGAGCAAATAGAAGGACAATATACCAACACAAAGGATTGCAGAAGATAACAAACAGAATACCTGTACTATCAGCACCTTCGCATACCTAGACCTGGTTCAATATCCACATTGCACACAAATTGTGACAATTAAGGTGCAGTTTCAACACTCCACTTTCGGACCATATGCATTTCATTTGGCTTCCCAGTGTAAGTCAACCAGAGTCTTCAAATATCAAAACCCAAAAGTGAATTACTATCTAGAGTTCAACATCAACCAAATCATGGAGATGCTTGGCCTGCTGTACCAATCATGGTCTTGTCAGCAGCTTCTAGTGGCACAATGTTTACCTAAACAAACACTCAGATGCCATTCACTCATACCTACTATGCAGTGCCTATCGCCTAAATGTAGTGTAGCAATCATAAGATGGAATTGTTGTTCGGCATTCCACTTTTGCACACACAGACTAAATCAATAGGAGACACCAGGCAACACCAAACCGACCCAAAATTATCCTCATAAATTTATGGTCACATGGTCCGTGGAAAGCAATGCTTAGTAAACAAAGGTATTTTACCCCGCACAAATATTCAGTCGGTATACCAGTGATAATTGGACTATCACAGACAGTATACGATAAGACAATCAGGGTTACACGCGAAGTAAGTCAGAATATAAGTTTGACTTAGAGAGTACAATCAAACCAGCTTTATCATAAGCCATGACAAACTCTCCACAAGAACTTACACTTCATATACTACATAAAATAATATGTAGGTACAAATCGTCACAGGCAGCTTGCACATTTTTAACCTCAACAAGAACGGGTTTTCTGCAAGTCTGGCTCATATTCGGTTTTTTCCTCACCGGGTTTTACTTTTCCATGAGCCACGCTAATTCTCCAATCGTGAGGGCGAGTGACATAGGCCAATTATCTACCTTGACTGGTAAACCCAAAGAGGTTCCAGGTGGAACCTCCAATGGTCCTCTTCCCTTTGTGTAACACAAAGGAAGTACAATAGTCATAAGATATTGTTTCTGAGAAACAATATTCAAAAGACAATTTCTTTCTTGAGAAACACCCATATACATTCTAGGTGTTTCTTGGACAAAATATCCAAGAGAGGATTTCTTTCTCAGAAACCTTCTCATGGGACAGTTCCTGTTGGCAGTTGAGAGAAAAGGAGCAGTCATGGAACTGCCCTAAATTACCTCCAATCTCTAACAGGATCACCTGTGCTTGGTGATGCATGGATTACCTAGTGTACCATGCAATACCTATTTCAGTAGTGTAACTCTCATAAATAAAATCTTTCAACCACACGTATCTACCCGTTTACTACATAATAAAAACTACAGCAAAACGGCTTAGGTCATGACATGATCCTACCGAAACAACCCACACGAACTCTTCCTACCCAACCTACCAAACACCGGGCCACCAACCAAACAACCCTCAGACTGAAAACACAAGGCAAGCTTCCCGGCCCATTGATACCTCGCCCACCTACTATGGCAAATAACAGCCTGCCAACCAAAGACACTGCACCACTGCAACTGATTACCAAGAACAATCCCTTGACAACACTGCCCACTTCACTACCCACATCACCTGCTATCAAATCCGACACCACTCTTGCGCACCTACGCAAATTTAACAAAAAAATACCTTGGCATTGCAGACTATGACAAAACAGCAGCATAACTGGGTGAGTCTCTCATACCACACTATCCACCTCACATACCTCTGTTCGCCGCGGTAAACCAGATTGATGAATGCAATACCACCCTGCCTGGCACTCCTGCAATCTCCCTTTGGCCGCCCTGACAGAAATCATTCATTTACCCAGGAAGTTGCTTCAAAACCACTATTGTCCTGCTACTCCGCTCCATATTCCTTGACCAATTGGGACTCATAGAAATCTGCACAACACACCCACTTATTTGTCATCTTACCACAGCAATGGCCCCACTCTCCACGTACAACTTCATGTGGATTCAGGAGTACAACAAGAATTGGCTAGAACAAACATGCATCGACTCAAACTGGCAGTTGGCCCTCACCGCAACCCTCCTTCACTTCAATCTTGATGTGTCCCTGTTGCTGAGATATCTTGGAAACAATTACACAGGCAAGTACAGAGAAGTACAATGTGTGGCCACCATACTCCATCACCTGAAAGTCGACGAGACGCTAATCCAAAAATACATCAGTGTAATGGCCATCAGGGTTAGAAATAACTAATACCAATGACCTTAAGTATAAGTAAGTCCAAAATCACTGTAAGTAAAGTAACCATAAGTATAAGTGACTCGAAAACAACCTAAGTAAAAAATAAGTGTAAGTAAGCTGCAGCGTAAGGAACGTAAGTATGTCTTACTAACAGGTTACTTACAAGATACTTATAATTTACTTATGCCATATAACAACTAAACAAGGAGACATATTGAGAACTAATTATATTATTACATTAATGCCTCCTCAAATTCATTATCCTCATTTTCTTCCATCTCAACAATGGCAAGAGCATGTGTTGGGTTCATTTCCAAATAATCTTTTTTTGCTGCTCCATCATCTCTGTCTTGTTTCTCGCTCAGGCATTTTTCTCCACCTCTCAAGGAACTCCTTTGTTACTTTGTTTTGGAAATCCTCAATACGCAATGTTTCCCCATTACCAAACGCTGAAAGGTTTCTGCAACAGTCCTGTTGCTGTTAGGATGAGCTGCATGACCAGTCTGACTAAAGAGTGACTCACAATGAACCTCAGTTGTAATATGAGGAGCTAATGCCCCAGTGAAAGCCAATTGATGTACCGGGGCAGTTAGGTGATGGGTTGGTGTGATGTGAAAGTGGCGGTGGAGGGTGGTTTTACGTTTGAAGTAACTTGCTGCCAAGATTGCCATAAGACAGCTTAGTTGCTATGTAAGTAGATAGAACTCATTACAAACAACTAAATCTTAAGTAGCCATTAACAATGTTATAAGTAACTGTAAGTAGCTGATTTCAAATTCTTAAGTAAATTTCTGATAAGCGTAATTGAGTGACAACAGATTTTGCTTATACTTAGGCAAAAGTAGAAGTAACCTGAAAATGAGTTTACTTTACTTATACTTATTACCGGTCGTCAATATCATAGAACGATTCTATGATAAATAACCGTTATAATTACCAGCAGCCGCTGCAAGATTTTTTGGCAGTAGATGTTATTTTTGCTGAAAGCTGATGGTTAATAGAGTTGTTTGAAACGTACCGACATCGGACTTTGTGTGCGATGATCTTGTTATGACGTTATAGTAGTTATTTTGATCATACAAAGTTTTCGGTGATGTAGGTACGTGTTGTATTCCAGAAAAAGGTTTCGTACGGTGAAACGATTGGTTTCGTTCTTGTGGATGGCTGTGCAGTTTTGTGATCATTGAAGCATGAATGCATTAGATCGTGAAGGCAATATAACAAATATTTGTGTGTAATATGTTACAATTCTGCTACATGTTTTTCTTGGTAACTTTGTGCAGGTATTTAATCACGCTTACTAATTTAACATTGCACGTCGCTGGTCAAATCCCCAAGTAGTTTTGAACAGTATTTTAGTGTTTCAGGGAAGGTTTTGCAAGAGATGCAACAACTGACAACACTTTTGACGGCGCAATAGTTAGTGAGTGTTTGTTTTTGTTCCGTTCATTGCGTCTTAGTTGATTCGGTGTTGGATTGTGTTGGCATCGTGGATTCATTGCTGCTTCATGATTATTAGGTTGTGCCTTCGTGTTTTGTTTGGTTGTTTCCACGTGTTTGTGGTTCTTGTTGCCATGGCTTTGCCGTGCATCACATTGTCACATGGCATCATTGTCTTGTGCTTGCTTTAGTGTTGAAAGTGTTAACATTTATTTGTAGCAATTTCAATTCTAATGTTGTTTCTTTTGTTTTTATATAAAAACGCTACAATTTGATCGAGAGTCATACTCAGGTAATTCTTTGGATGTTGTGTCTGGTGTGGCACTTCCTTGTTGGGTTGGTATGGTTTTGGAGTGACTGTTTGTTGGGCTTTTAGTGGTTTGGTAGTGGCGTTAATGTGGGATTGCAATGGCTTGTGGTTTGATGTTGGGTTTGTTCATGACTTCGTCTTGGTGGCGATCTGTTGCTGTTGTTGTGGTGTAGGTCTTTCAATTCTGACGTTGTTTGTTTTGTTTTATTTGACAAACTTCACAGTTGAACCAAAAGACATCCAGGCATGTTTGTGGGATGCTCGGTCCCATACACATCTGTCCAGGGTTTGCAGTTGATTTGCTCCCCAACGATGGTGGTCCAAGGACAACGGGCAGTCTCCAACAATTGAGTGGAGTACTGCAGGAAGATCGCTGGCCAGCGGACACTAGGGCCTCACTGGTGTTGATTTTAGCAGCAGTTGCTTTGTTCCACGACTGGAGGACGGGGAATTTTCATCCGTCCCTTTGAACTTGGCTTTGGCCGCAGTGGCGCAGTCAGTTTTGCCTCAGCCTTTTCATCTGCATTACAGGCTTCCCGTAGTCCGTGTCTAAGCCTCTCTGGGAAATTATTTCCATCGAGGTCTGGACATGGTTGAGGAACTGTTCAGGACTTCCCTCGTCGAAGACAGTGACAGACAAGGTCATTTTGTTGGAGACCTTGATTTTGTTGATTACCTTCGGGGTGTCCATGGCAGTGGGAATGTAGGAAATGGGTGGCTTAGACCTCCCTGAACTCCGTTCACACTCCTGCAGCTTGAGTCCTTCTGGGCTTGACTTGCTGGTCGACATCCTCTTAATTGCCTCGCCAAGGGGCGTATTATAAAACAAGGCCTTGAAGAAGGTCTTGGGTGCCCTGTTGAGGTTAGCTCGAAAAAGAATGTTTTTTAGTTTTAAATTTTTAAATTTTTCTTCGCCGGCTTTTATTTCTTGAAAGTCTTGCTCCAAGGTATTTCATGAGAATTCTCGATCACAAAATTAATCTGACTCGTAGGAATCCCCGATCGCAGAAGTCGACGTCAAGTTTATCGCTGATGCTCGCTGATCACGGGATAATTTTTGGAGAGCTCAGAGATCGCCAAACCGTAGGAATTCGTCGATCGCATAGCCGATTTTGGATAGATCGTCGATCGTGCAAAAAAAATGTATCGCTGGTGCAAAAAATTAAAATTTGTCGCTCTCGATAAAAAATTGTTAGCGTACCTAGTGTCGGAAGGGTTGGATGTCGATGGCTTCGTGCGCGAAGGTCGCACCACGGTTATCTATAGATAGTGACCTGAGCCGATTCGTCGTAAAAAATATCACGCAAAAATTATAGGTAGTTTAGACAGGTGTCGAAGATTTGATTTTATGAGCTATATTTTGTACAATTGTGAGGATGGAAAGGCAGTGGAACTGCACTCCAGTCCAAACGATGCAAACGATCATTGTGTAGACTTCTACACAATATGGTATGTTCATACCCTTCTGAAAGATGTTCAGATCTTCCACAAGAGTGTTCTCTTATTTGGGGTTCTGAACTTCCATGTTGGGGAGTCCATGCCGCCGGGAGGTGGACTCTCCTACTTGGGGTCCTGAGAATGCTCCATTTAGGTTTTGTACCCTGGGGTACAAAAAGGCTGATTCCTGCTCTATTTAGGTTTTGTACCCAGGGGTACAAAAAAGGCTGATTCTTGGCCTATTTCATTTCACTGGATCTTGCATTCTGGCCAAAAAGGCGAGAATCAATTCTTTGGAAACACTTGATATTGTTTTAAAATTGTGTGAATAGCCCTAGATTGGTTGCAATTTCAGTAGATTCATCCATTAATAATTATAGTACCTATTCCTAACCGTCGGTAATTTTGGATTCAAAGTTCTTAAATTTTAGACTGAAGGGGCTGCTCAAATTACAATTCCATCTAGGACTTGAAATACGTACCTTTACTAGAAATAGTCTCAATTTCCATGGATTCGTGAACCAAGTAGGAATATTATAATTAAAATAAGATTACAATTCCCTGAAATTTGCGCTTGTCTAAAGAATCGGATCAATATTAATTCTCGAAGAATCGCAACGCAGACGGCAGGCGTGATTCCTAGGTATTGGTATGCTGTTCTGGAATGTGTTTGATTACAATTCCTTGGGAATAGGAGTTAACGGTGTGATCCAGTTGGCACATTGAGGCAGATCGAATTCAATCCCATCTGGGACCTAAATGTACCGTATCCTTTCTCTAACTGAAGAAAATGATGTCAATACATCTGATTTCTACAGAACCCCCAAAAGTTCGGCTATTCCTTAGGAATTGCAATGGTATCTAAACTTCTTTACAAAATTCTTGTCCCAACGGTTTCTCACAAAGTGATCACATAGTGGGAGAAAGGTCACTTATAATTTTAAAGCGACAGGGGAAAGAGTTGCCCTTCTTTTCTTATAACCTTTCCATCCTTAGCACAGGGCCTTCCTACCTAAGTGAGGAGCAGGGAAGACATGGATCTTCTTGGGTCTCGAAAGGTAGAAGAGGCGGTGCGTCCCAAAGTCAGAAATCGGGCCTTCAGGTCTGGTCTCAGGAGCAGGGGTATGAGCATCGCTCTAATACTTCGAGCCCCTGATCCATATTATCTGGCAGATGATTCTGCTGTTGGGGCAGGTCTGGTAGGTACAGAAAGAATAATACCATAAATATAACAACAAACCCATGGGCGGGTGGGCGGGATAAAAAATTCGGCAGGTAACTCGATGGTATGACTGATCAGGTCCCAACCAAGGATAGCTTCTTCAACGGACGAATCCCTATTGATCGTGGTGAACCGCTGTTGATGTTGAGTTGTGAGGAATGCTGGGGTAGCCTCCTCAGAGCTCTGGTTTACACACGTGATCAATATTGCACTCACGGAAGATCCACGGAAGATCCGGAATGACGTTCCGTGGAATCTTCGTGACCTCTTAGAATCCAATGGACACTCTTCTGACATCCATCCGGATACCATCTTCGCTTGGGGGCTCGAGACGGTATCTAAACTTCTTTACGAAATTCTTGTCCCAACGGTATCTCACAAAGTGATCACATAGTGGGAGAAACATAACTTATAATTTTAAAGCGACAGGGGAAAAGAGTTGCCCTTCTTTTCTTATAACCTTTCCATCCTTAACGCAGGGCCTTCCTACCTAAGCGAGGAGTAGGGAAGACATGGATCTTCTCGAGTCTCGAAAGGTAGAAGAGGCGGTGCGTCCCAGAGTCAGAAATCGGGCCTTCAGGTCTGGTCTCAGGAACAGAGGTATGAGCACCGCTCTAATACCTCGAGCCCCTGATCCATATTATCCGGCAGAGGATTCTGCTGTTGGGGCAGGTCTGGTAGGTACAGAAAGAATAATACCATAAATATAACAACAAACCCCCCTTGCATAAAAAGAAACTCACAAAGATCGGCTGAAGGACAACGGCCCTTGTACAGCATCCCTTACGTGAGTATAAACTTGTCTCATGGGCAACCCGGGCTCGGACCCACGGGCCGCCTCTTTCTTCCTCCACCGACCGATAAGTTCAATTACTGGGCCAGGAACCCTTGATTCGTAGCTTCGGTGGTGGCTCCGCTCCGAGGGGACCTCCTGAAACTGAAATCACTGATGTCAGGGAGGGCGCTCATCATCTTGGGATTTGAAGAATGTGCCCGGCCCAGATACTCTAAGAGGAGGGGGTCAAACTCAGGAAAAGATATTCGAGTTCCATCTTCCTTGGTGAAGAGCCATCCCAAGCGCCTGCCCTCGATGTGGAGCCGTCTACGGAGGAGCCTTCCAATCCATCGCTTGTTAGGAAGCCCGCTCGCTGTGCCGACTGAGAGGGGAAGGCAGTGCCATCGGAGGCCTGTTTCCCCCTTGAACTGACCGTGTAGGGTGACCATCATATGTGGCGATGGTTGAGCGGTGGTGCATTCAACCCAAGTGTCCAACATTCCCTTGAGGGAGACCAAAGGGATTTCTTCCCCTCTAAGGGCTACGCCGAATCCGATCAGGAGGAAAGAAGCAAACTCCTCCAACGTGGCTCTGAAGGAGTCAGAGGAGGCCATGGACCAGTCTTGTTCGACTTCTCTCAGAATCGTGTGAACCATGGCTGAGGAGAGGGCCTCATTTTGCCTACTGATTTCTCCCATCCGGAGTTTAGCTCCCTGCTTGAATCTGACAAACCATTCTCCCGAAGTGGGGCAGGAAGTAACATGTAGTTTCCTCTCGTCCTTTGCGTAAAGGGATTCGGTTGCGTAGGCGCTGTCGGCGTGAAATACGTTCGAATACCACGTCTGGGTCTTTCGCATGGCTTGGAACTGCAAGTGCCTTGCATACAACCCTGGGCATAATGAGGCGAGGATGGAGGTCAGTGCGACTGCCATGCCTACACGGTCCTTGACGACCGGAGATCCTAAGGGGGGGATGAGGGATTTCAGGTCAAAGACAGAGGCCGCTTCTCTGTAGTCCAGGAGCATGTGTTTTTGGTTGAGTGGCACAGTAGAGGGGCGCCTAGCCCACAGGACGTCAAGTATGACACGACCGATGCACACCAGTTGAAACTCATCCTTGGAGTCACCCCAGTTGGGGTCCCTGAGTGAGACGTTCCTGAAGTGACAGTGGTCGCATTCAAAAAGGACCCCCATGAGGTGGTCCCCGTCCCGGGTGCACTTGAATTCAGGGTTCTCCGGGGCTTCCATTGGCATGTCTTTGAGGTCGTCTGCCTCGCTTTCGAGTATGGGGAAGGGGTCTGTCGGTGCTTGTTTGAAACAGCTTCCGCACCACACATTCCTGCACGGGGGGAAATGTTCGCGCCATAAGTAAAAATTGCTGCAGAACAGCCCGCAGCCATTCTTCTTGATTGTGCCACAGACCCGACAAGTGCCCCTCCAGGTTAGGCAGTTCGTTGGGTCTACCCCTGGCCCATAGTCGAAGGCCTCGTTGAAGGTACAACTGGAGGATTCCGAACCGAGGAGTTCCCTTTGCCACCCAAGGACCGTAGTAGCCGGTAACTGGGCTGCAGGGCAGAACGATAGCGAGAACGAGGGGTTCATGTTGAAAAGGGGGCCAGAAGGGGTGGTTAGTATTTAACGAAACTAAGAGATCGGCGTCTTTGTTCAACGCCTTGCGCCAAAGGTGGGTCATCAGTCTGGGGATCACAAAGACATGGGGGATGAACAGGTGTGCGATCCTGTCTTCAGCGAACTTTTCCAGCACGGCTGTCATAGCCGCAGGAGGGGGCCACCAGAGTCTAGGAGAATTTGTCCTTGAAAGGTCAAACCATTCGTTAGGGCTCAGAAGCTTGAGGGGTGCACCTGCCCAAGGGCTTCCGTCCGAGTCTAGCCACCACGATTGAACCCAAGGCTGAACCTTGCCTTCGGATCGGTCGTTGGCGCCCAGGTGGAATGGTATGAAAGTCAAAGGATGGGTGCCTGGGACCATCATGCCCTCCATGAGGTCGCCCCGGGATAGGCCATCGATGCCGGAGTCTTTCATTCTCGTTCCAGCCACATGCACAACATGGAGAATGCATGCGGTGGACCGTTGGAGTATCCTGAGCCGTAGGATAATTTTGTTGAGTTTTCTTGAGGAGGAATGCCCCTTGTAAAAGGTACCTTTGAAGGGTTGGTTATCTGTTATGACAAAGACCTCAGCTTGGTCCAGGCGGTGGGATTTAGCTAGCTCCTTCAGGCGTGACACCAGGTTATCTGCTTCTAGAAAATTCGAAGATTCTCCATCAAGGTGTGGGGCGTGGTTTCCGGCTTGATACTCGATGTGTCCATGATACCAAAAGGCTGACCCGAAGCCTGCTCCACTGGCGTCTCCCATAAGGAAGAAGGCGGTGGTGTGTCTTGCTCATACTTGGACGCGGGCCGGGGTGTTGCCCTGAAATAGGGTTAATAGAGCATCAACATCGAAGCGTAAGCAAGGAGCAGGATCCACGAACTCGGGAGGTGGATTCTCCTGTTGGGGAGGAGAGAGAGAGTCTTCTTCCTCACCCCATCTAGCGTGTTCCCATTCCCACACGAGCCGTTGACCGGGTGATGGTTTGGGCTTGGGCGTTCGATAGCCTTCGTGGTCTCGCCCCATTCTCCACCCATCGATGGTTAAATGTAGGCCCTTGAGGTAGGGGTCTGCCCATGTGAAAATTTGTTCGAGACGGAGCTTTGGGAGGGGGGCTTCCCCGGACAGGAGTGCATCAAGTTCGCGAAGGAGGTCTTTTATCTTAGACCACTTTTGGTCTGTGACTGTGAGGACAATGGAACCTTCTGTGTGAATGACACTACCTGCTGTAGGGCCGGGAAGGGTAGTAGGGGGGTCCGTTTTCTTGAGGCATCTTGCATACCCAACCAGCCTATGAAGGAACAAAAACAACGTGTTGTGTCCCAGCAGGCCTTCAGGTTGTGGCCCATGTGCCGCCCATCGTCTACGTAAACAGACGAGTCACTGGCAATGTTTCCGTCTTTCCTGCGTTTGGACACCCATGGTTTGGTGGCGTCGTAGATGGTTGAGCCTGGGAGATTCAAGGAGACTGTGTCCCATTGATAAGGGTTCTTCAGGTCGTGGCGGTCTCCCATGGCCAATAGTTTGCCTTTAGTGCCCATTTGGATTGACCTGGCCGGGGAATCCGTTTGTCCAAAGTAGTTCCGAGAGAATCGCTCCCAGATCCGGTTCCTAAAATCCTCCCACTGGGCGTCCGTTTGTACGTGGGAGATATCGACCCCAGCGAGGGGACGGAGGGTTGGGTGTAACAGGAAATTGTAGAACATTTCTTGGAAGTCGCTATTGGCTTGATAGTAACCCACATCTAAACTCCTCAGAAGGTCGAGGACAGTGGGGAGCGCGAAGTGGAGCGCAAACAAGCAATCATTGAGACCGCACAAAGTCCCATTAAACACCACCCGGACGTGAGAAGGCCCCTTAGGCACATAGAAGTAAGGGACTTGGCTCTGCACCTCCCCTGGCTCTAAATAGTTCTTGAAACGTAACTTGCTAATCTTGTCTGTCACTAAAGCGCCATCTTGGGGATTTTTCGGGGCAGGCTGGGGGCGTTTGAAGGGCTTGGGGATCTTCGTCCAGAGGTGGGGCTGTCCATCTCGTGCATAAAGACAAAAAGGTTCTGGCCATTGCCAGAAAAACAAACAGGAGCCGCCATCCCATTCCCACCAGGAAGCCTTCGACGCATAACGCACACAATCGCGTGCGGCGTCTATGTCAGAAGCAGACTCACGTCGCTTACGATACCACGCCCATTTGAGTTTATACATGTCGCGAGACTCCTGGGTCCACGAGTATTTCGTGAAAGGGGGTGCTGCCGATGGGACCACCAAAATCTTAAAGGTGGAAGCTCGTAAACGAAGGGAATCACGAAGATTGGCTGGGAGGAGTTTGCGCTGGTCCTGCCAGAAGGAGCGGATAACGGACAGTTTCCACCAGGCAAGGGAGATCGCGCGCCAGCGATCCAGTGCACTCTTCCATCCGGGTGACAGAGGTCCCAAGGCTGAGCATCGTCCGCCTTCTGACCGTCCTGCTTGATGAGACAAGGGGCTGGAGGGAGGATGGGAGGGTCGGATGAACTGGCCTCTGGTGACGGGAGGGAGGTAGGCTTTGACATGGCAGCCTTTGGCGGAGGAAGGGAAGTAGGGCACGATATGGGTGGAGAGGACGTGGCTGTCAGAGCAAGGGCCTTGAAGCGCTTGGGTGGACGAGGAGAACCGCCCACTGGGAGGTCAGGGGGTTGTTTGGCCAAGGGCGAAGGAGAAAAATAAGAAACCCCCCCGGTAAGAAGAAGGAGAGGAGAAGGTTGGCGCCGCTGTGGAGTAGCTTAGCAGGCGGGGACCGAAAGAAGGGTCGCAAGAAGGGGACCCGAGAAGAAGCCCTGACAAAGTCAAGGAAGTGGATTGGAAGGTCCCACAGGGTACCCAGTTCCAGCAGGGTAAGAGAACGCCTTGCCCACTTGGTGGGACTAAAGACACAGGGGCACACTGTGAGAGCAGAGAGATCATGATGGGGATAGAGGCCCCAGGGTAAGAGTGTACCCGCCAAGTGATGCACCCGAGGGGTTGCCTCGGCCACCGAAGGGGGCGGATGAGTGGGGGACCCCGATGCCAAACTATCCAAGGCGTTGAGAAGAGGGCGCCACGGTTGTACAGGGTACGCCTGGCGTGCAGAGAGGGTGGCACATCGATGGGCGAGCTTCGGAGGGAGGAGAATACCAACCCAGATGGTAGACGTAGTGGAACCCCCCCTGTTCGGTGACCACTTCACTCCCTAATGATTGAAGGAGTGAGTTGAGAGTGGTAAAAAACTGGTAGACCGGGACCTTTCCCTGATGAGGGCAATGCTCAACGAGGAAGTCTTTGCAGTCTTGGAGGTTACAAAAGCTGACGCCCCCAAAGGTGATCTCCACCTTGCGTTCGAGGGAAGAAACCACACCACGAAGACAACCCAATTCGGAGTGGAAGAGAGCAAGAGGAGTGAACTTCCTCTCCAGGTCTGAGGGCAACGCGGGAGAAATGGATGGCTTCTGGCTCAGGATCTGCACCATCCTGAGGAGTTCTAACATTGCTTTACGGATCCCATCTTGGTAAGTTCGAAGGCGCGCGATGTCTTCCTTAGAGGAGACTGGCGATGGAGGGCCAAATGAAACAGCTGGGGGCTTTCTTTCAAAGTCTTGATGCAGGGTGGAGAGAGAGTTAGACTGGGTGTTAACTCTGGCTTCTAACGCGGAGATTTGGCCGTCGAGGGCCTCCATGCGATCTGCTAAATGCCCCAGTCTTGCCCGAAGGGACGTCTGAGGGGAGTCTTCGGGGACTGGCCCAACTACGGACTCCAGAGTGTAAATCCTCTGTTCGTCCTCCAGTAGCCTGTCTTCAAGAGTGACCAATGCTTCATTGTGGCATTTTTGAGCTGAGGGGAGGTTCAGGGATGAATTGTCGAGAGGAGCCGTGATTCGGAGCTTCTTGCGGCCTGATTTAAACATGTCCCCAAAAAGGTCTTCACTGGCGGCAACGAGGGCATCTGCATCCTCCAAGTCCAACCTATCTTCTTCTTTGGCCAACTGGAAGTTCTCGAGAGACATCCGAAACAGGGAGGTCCACATCTCAACGCTGGCTAGCTGGTTTTTGTAACGTTGAATGATAGGACACGAATCGCCTACCAAACTAGGAAGACTGGGTGCAATGTGAACAGTATCAGGAGACTTGGAGTAGCGTATAAAGTACGCGCCGTCAGGTTTGGCAGCGTCGAAGCCTTTCCAGGCCATCCTGGTGGTGTGGGACCTAAAGAGGCAGAGAGATCGGGGTTTAACACACATGCCCGACTCGTCCTTCCCCACGCGACCTCCGCAAATGGACTCTTCAATTCCATCGAAGCGATAGAGGCCACAAGCACCAGACCTTGGCAGCTTTTTGTTCATTAGCTCAAGGATCTCCGTTCTTCTGGGATGGTTTTTAAATGAACTCGAGAGAGTGGGAGGAGGTGGAGGGGATTTTCTCATTTTTGGAGTGGTGAAGGAGGTGTTTCGATCCCTGGAGGTGGCAGACCAGGAAAGAGAGCTAGAGGGCCGGTTCAACGAAGAGGCGGTTTCCAACGCCATCTCTGGGTCTCGGTCAACGTCCATCAACGAACTTGACAAATCCGAAAGTCGCCCCGTAACATCATCAAACAAAGGACGATCGACACCCACCCACGACAAGGGAGAGGGTGACACCCCCCCCCCCCGGAAAAACAGGAACATCAACAGCAGCCGCGCCACGAGAAAGAAACTCACTGTCCTGCTGCGCGCCACCAAGGGAGGGAGAGGACGACGAGGAATGCGAGGGACCTCCCTCGATGGACGCAGCGATGGCTGAAAAATGGCCAGGCGTGAAAGCGGGGAAGTCGTCCGACATCGGAGGCTGAGAACGCAGCAGAATCGGGAGGGGGAGATAAAACAAATTTGTCAGGTAACTCGATGGTACGACTGATCAGGTCCCAACCAAGGATAGCTTCTTTGACGGACTAATCCCTATTGATCGTGGTGAACCGCTGTTGATGTTGAGTTGTGAGGAATGCTGGGGTAGCCTTCTCAGAGCTCTGGTTTACACACGTAAACAATCTTGCATTAACGGAAGATCCACAGAAGATACGGAATGACGTTCAGTGGAATCTTCGTGACCTCTTAGAATCCGATGGACACTATTCTGACATCCATCCAGATACCATCTTTGCTTGGGGGCTCGAGACATCATCTTACATCACAAGGATGGTAGTGATTGGTGAGGTTATCAGCAGCTGCTGCAAGATTTTTTGTAGTGAGCTAAAATGAATGCAATTCGTAGAAACAGAGGAAGTCGTAGTTTGAACATAAAATGGCTTGGCTACGCATATAGTAGAAAATGGGCACATGGGCGCGCTTCGTTCGTGCATCGCACGCGAACGCACCCATTTTTGAAATAAGATATATTTTTAAAGGTAAACATAGATCAACACATCATGACTACCCATGTGCAATGCCCCGAAAAATTAATTATTTACAGGTAAGTTTTCGTCAACTTATTGCTAAGTACCTGTTTTGGCAAAAAGTGAAAAAACTGTCTCACTGAAGGAGAAGGAGAAGGAGAAGAAGGAGAAAAGTGGCTCAGTTTCCAACACAACTAAGATTTTGAAAAAATCTTAATTGAAATTTGAAATAGTTATACAAAAACCCACACACATGATTGACCTGAGCTGTTTCGTCACAAAAAATATCACGCGAAAATTATAGGTAGTTTCAACAGGTTTTGAAGATTTGATTTTATGAGCTATATTTGATACAATTGTGAGGATGGAAAGGCAGTGGAACTGCATTCCAATCCAAACGATGCAAATGATCATCATGTAGATCCTACACACAATTGGTATGTTCATACCTTTCTAAAGGATGTTCAGATCTTCCTCAAGGGTGTTCTCTTGTTTGGGGTTCTGAACTTCAGTGTTGGGGAGTCCATGCTGTCGGGAGGTGGACTCTCCTACTGGGGAGTCCTGAGAATGCTCCTTTTAACTTTTGTATCCAGGGGACAAAAAAGGCTGATACTTGGCCTATGTCAATGATGATAAGTGTGTTACATTTCAAAGTTCTTTGACAGCCAAAGGAGATAACCTTAGGCGTTTAAAGTATGTTCACTGCACACTGAAAGATTCCAAATGAACTTCAACCTTCCCACAACATGACAGACTTAGGTTGTTCACTCATTTGGTTGTTTTTTGCAATTTCTTTCATCATGGGCATTAGCTACGTTGATGTTACTAGGTTGGTGAAATGGTTAAAAGGTGAACCTTTTGCTGTGCCATAATATTCCATGTATTCCAGTCTCCTGAAACAGCAGTCTAATGTGAATTTGTTTGTTCTATATACATGACTTCATGCAATTTGCTGTGGCTTTTCAATGGGTCATTGGAGGTACTAATTGAGAATTGTTGTATTAATCATTCATTATGAACAAGGGGGGTTATAGTAGAATCAAGCATAAGAAATTTACAAAACACTGTGTGTGTAATTCCACAACTCAATTTTCTCCACTTGCTTTGACATACTGTTGATTTCCAAACCATTATCTAGAAGCAATATAAAGTAGGTCATGGCAGCAAAAAGCAAATGGTAGCACAGAATGTTAGTGATTGTCTGAGTCATGAGTGCAAATTTATTAGACAAATGTGTAGATTCATGTATATGCATCCATGCATCCATCCATGCATGAATGAATGCATGCACGTATGCATGAATGCATGTAGGCATACATGTATGCGTGTATGCAATAGTTGAACAGAGAGGGCCATAATGATGCCATTGGACTATCACTATCAGTTTTGGGCATGGACAACAAAATTCTTGACATCTCCCAACAAAGGAACAAGCAAATGGAGTGGGGTCACATCGTCACGAGGAGTCGTCAAGCTCACCTTTATGGCCACCATTTCATCCGTCGCCTCCCAAACCTTGTCGTCCACCCTCCCACACCTGATGAGATGAATCCGTCTCAAAATGACGCACAATCGGACAGATCCGTACACGGTATTGCACAGCTTACATCGGACGTGGTACGCTTTGAGGGGGAGATCACACAATGGTCCGGAGGGTGGTGCGTCCATTAGGGGTTGTCGTGTGGCATGGTCACTGCCTCCGTGATTGTTGGGGCCGTGAGACAGACCCGCGCCAAGCGAGCCGCTGTGCCAACTGTGCATGGAATTGTGACTGTTCTTTCGACGATGTTCGTGGCCTCCTCCTCCTCCGGCTTGGTAGAGACTGTCACCGAGGCCGGAGCCAATGGCGGGAAGGTCACCGGCATGAACAATTGCCACGTTGGGGTGACGGGAGGCCTTTTGGGGGCCGCGTGGAGGGTTTGTTTAGATTTCTTCTGCCGGGTCTTGCTTTTCCCTTTAAATGAAGCGATTTCTTTTGGCGGGCGGAGTGTTTTTCCACTGACGAGTTGATCTATCAGGATCGAATGATGTCTTCTCCTCATGATGTGGGTAGCATCACTCGTTTTTATTCTAACGTCATGGTAGTTGCCAACTTGATGACATCCCGCGAAGTTCGTCACAAAAAGAGGTCGGTGTCGAAGCCGTTGTTTGCAAGGAAGGTTGCAGCGCTTTTCGAAACGCTCGAAGATAAGACTTCGATGACGCATCGCGAGACTGTTGCCGTGTACGGTACGTCTTATCTGGTTTTATTCGCTTTGCAAACTGTCATTCGTGTGTTTAACATTTTGTCGATTTTTAGGGATGATGGCAATGTTCTCCGTTCGGTTCTCTTATAGGATTTCTCAGTTGGTTTTTAGGTATCGTCCCAACAACGGGGACAAGACGTATCACAACGACTTGCTGCCTTCCGTCATTGCCAGGGTTGAACTCAATCTTGTTCACCACATTTTGTTGCTTCTTGATCAGTTCGGATTGTTTCCGGCCTTGAAGAAGGATCTTGACCTTGAAAATCCTCTAGAAAAGGATATCGCCTCGATTTTTTGTGTGTACAACAGGATGCTCGTCTCCACGTCTGTGTTCGAAAGTATAATTGAAGATGAGGAACGCGACATGGACGTAAAACGCCAAGAAGCAGATGCTATGTTGGACAGATGGGATCAGTTCTATCGAAGCAGCAATCGAGGAAGGGCGACCGGAGGTGTGGCTTGGCCGTTGAAACCCGGCGATGTCAATAGGCTGCCTCCTATTGCCCATGTCCTTCTAGCTTGGGGATTTTACATTGGAGAACGATTCCGCCTCATAGAAGAACGGCTCATAGAAATGGGGGAACAGGACGAATCAATAGGGACTTTAGAACTTGGCCGGGCCATTCTTGATGACGACTCATTGAATATGTGTTCCGTGTTTCGTGGTTATCCGCCTGGATCGGTTCTTCTGAAACAGATCACAAAGGATGGAACCCACGCTTGGGGCGGGAATAAGTCTGTCCGGAGCCCTGACTCTCCTTTGGCCGTTGCCGACACTGGCCTTTATCTATGCTTCGAAATTCTCTCCACTAAACAACATGCCTTCAATTTGATTGATTTCGCATCCAAGGTATTGCAACCTAAAGGAACACCACCACAGTTCGATTCAAGTCGTTTCCTTCGAACCACTTCTTCCATTTCTCTATTTGAGGCTCCTAGTCAGAAAGAAATCGCCAGTGGACCCGTTGAACTTCTGACCCCCGCTGCTCTTAAAAGAAGTTGGACCGTTGAAGACCTAATATTCATACGTCAGGGGAAGCTTCCACAGCGTACTTCCAAAGCGCCAAAACTCTGTTTCTTTAAAAATGCCCCACCCTACTAGCCAATATTCTTGCCATGCGCAAAGATCCAAGGTCCACCGACGCCATAGCATCTCTTCTACAACACGTTGATGTATCTTACGGATCCGGAAACTGTGAGGTTCAAATGGTGAATATGATAAAACTCCAGAACCTTCTGGAACTGTCCGACGAACATCTATTCGATTGCCAAACATACAATGTACTCCATGAGTATTGTACTGTGAAGAAACTCCCTTACGACTTGCTGGACCTTGAAGATGAAGAGGTTGATATTGAGATACAGAAGGAGACCTTCTTGTTGATCTATCCAAAGGTTAAACGCAGGCTCGTCCCTCTTCTCAAAAGGCAGATGGCTTCGTTCCTGCTGGCCGTCCCAACTATCGATCCCGCGATAGGAAAAAGAAAGCGAAACGTTCGAAGGTTTCCTCTGCAGTTCAACAAGACCTTCCTTCTGATGCTCTCATCGACACGGACGCTTCTAACGATGAACATTACACGGATGAGGATGAAGACAATGATGCCCGTGTCAATAACAAAAAAGAAAGCAGCAACAACGATACAAGCAAGGAGGATGAAGGTTTGGTAGAGGACAGGCAGGCTAACGATGACAATGCCAATGGCGATGAAGAGGAAGAAGAAGAGGAAGAGGAAGACAGTCCTGCACTTAAACGGTCTCCCACGAAGAAACGGAAAGTAGTCTTTGATTCTAGCGATGAAGAATCTTCCACCGGAGCGTCCCCTGTAAACCGTCAGAACACCAAAACCGTTGTAGACTCTCCTTCCGGTGAACATATTGCCCACGGAAACGATGAAAACAGGGCAATCCTCGAAGACTCCGACGCCACTGGTGAAAAAACCAAACCAACACAGGTCGACGTTACTATCGCCGATGCAACTGTTCCGATCAACGATGATACCAATGAGCTTCGCACTTCCCCAACTGTAGAAAGTATTATCACAGGGCAGGACGCAACGACTGGTGACACTCCTGAGACAGAGACAACACCAGCTGTAGAAAGGACGGCTGAAGAGATTGAAGGTGACTCTGTTCCGACCGACCGCAATCCTACGAATGACACAGATGATCAAGGTCCAGTCAAGGGCAAAAAAGAAACGAAAGAAGGCAAGAAAATAAGACCATTAATTGCAGTCAAACGAACCGGGGAACAGTATCGACACAAGGGAAACATAGCTGAATGATTGATTTATTAATCTTGAGTAATACGAATAAATTCAGCTTTTATTTGGACGTTACATCAGTTCCCCTTAATCGTAGTATTACCTGATATGATACGTTTTTTTAAGCGTAAACTACCCGTCACTGAAGTAGACTGAAAAATCCTCCTGTCACATGTGTGACACGGAGGGATTTGAACGTGCACGGTTTTTGAGAATGTGATTTGGAAATCTTCCGATGTCATTCGTGTGACATCGGACGATTTGAAACGCATCTCCGGGGCCCGAGGCGCTATCCTTCACCGATCCATCTATCTTGTTGTACAATACCGTACACCGAATGACCTCTAGAGAGGTATCTTGCGAGATGACTGAGCAATCCCGCCACGTGAGTCATAGATTTGGGGATATTACATATTACCACTTTTTGGAGTTACTTGGTCATCCTTCCCATGCCATTCATTGCCACGCAAAACTTGTTTATTCTTGGACTGTCATTTTGTCTCACTCAGGCAATATATTATTATATCAATAGACTTATGAACAATGTAGAAGCTGATAGTGTTTTGGTATCTAAACTTCTTTACGAAATTCTTGTCCCAACGGTATCTCACAAAGTGATCACATAGTGGGAGAAACATAACAAGGGCTCAATAGCAGACCCAAATACTTCTCATGGCAAAAGCAAACATTTGCCCATACAGGGAACTCACATGCTACTGCGTGGTCCACGGGAGAACCTTAGGCAAGACAAGATGATTGTCTCGCCTCACTCACAACTGGAATTGTAGAGGAGCAGGTACACATTACACAAAAATGAGACACATTAATGTTGGACATTTGTTGCCACAACAAGTCTAGAGCAACACCAACTCAGGTCGGGTATGCTTGCATTCTAGTACAGCTTGCTGAGCATAGAGTACATAAACACAGAACAAAAGAGATTGAATCCTAGACCATGATTAATATGATTGGGTTCAAAAGAACTCTGTCTTACTAGATAATGGTCTTGCTGAGACTCAATGACTAGTACTTGATTCCTTATGAGAACTTCTGACAGTTTACCTTAAGAATTATCCATGGAGAACACATATGGTATCCATAAGTAGGGACTCATTGAGTCACCAAAACACGTGGGTCTTTTTGCTATAGACAACGGGATGACCATAGGTAGTGCACATATGTGTTGCACAACAAACCATAAAACAAGCCTAATAATCATATGAGCACAAGAACAAAAAGGATCCGCAACATTTGTTCTTGTAAAACCACAGCACATAGAATTGTGATTATTTCTAGTTAAACGGGAATACCATCTCACACAAAAGATAAGTCAAAGATGAACATCTCTACTGAGAGACATATAGCATTTTGTTGGCATGCAATGCAAAACAAATGCAAATGCAACA
>JABMIG010000111.1:423240-480523 GCA_013187285.1 Cyclotella cryptica
ATCAGATACTTGCGGGGCGGCCGTTGGGACTGACATTCCCCAAAGCTGCCGTCATTTCAAGGCTTGTGTTCTTCGTCGAGGTGGTGATGAAAGTGTTAAGTGCAGTTGGGGCAATCATATTGGGCCAAGGGTCAAACTATGGGCCTCCCAACGTCTGATGGGTTCATGATTGCCATCCCAGTGCCCTCGGGCACCAACCAAGTCAAACAGGTGTTTTCTCGTCCCGTGTTAGATCAGTCAGACTTTCTATTCCTCCAGCGTGATTCCTCCGAGTTTGTAGCCTTGATGTCCTATGAGTTTGAGCCTCGTGTGTGGAAGCTTCTTTTCGAATTGTATCCTGGGGCATCAGTGCTGGATCCAGCCAACAATGTCAAGATCTCAGCCCCGCCTGCCCCTACTACGCCATCTCATCAGTTGTTGCTAGATCCAGTGTCGGCTCAGCCCATTTCATCTCCAGGTCCGCACGCACAGAGTTTTCAGCCAGTCAAGACTGAGGCTCGTGACTCATGGGACTTCAATGATGATCTACAGAGTCTCAACACGGTGGCTTCAGGAAGGCCGGCGCCTAGTCTCAACAGTAATGACCCAGCTTCCTCTCCCACTTCAGAGAGAGCTCGCTTTCCTTGGGATAGTCAGAGGAGTCGCGCTTCATTTCAGTCTTTCTCCCGTAATAATTCAATTCGTTCGGAGGCCTCTGGACGGGCGGGAGATAATTGGCAAGAGGCTCTTAGGAGCATATCTGATGAGGTTGCTCGGCTCAAGGCAGATCAGGAAAGGATTCAGTTGGCCGATGAAGAGAGAGATCGATCTCTGGGTAGAACAATCACCGAGCTACGTGAGGCCAATCATAAGCTTAGGAAGGAATTGAGCAAGGCCACCCATTCTTTGCAGATATTGCAGCAGTCTTCGCCTCGTCATCTTGGCGATACCCAGTTAGACCAGGCACTGCAGGAGAGGGTTGCCAGGGAGGTTGCCAGGCGTGTGGCATCCGAGTTGCATCTTTCGGAGTTTGTAAAGAAGACTGATCTTCCAGATAACTTAAGTGGAGAGGTTACCATTCCGCCTGCCATTATGACCCGGCTCCAGGCATGTGAGGCAGAGTTCCTAAACCCGGCCAGTACTGTATCCAAGCTGTTGGATTGGGTGGAGGTGCTGGAGGTGTCCAAAGTCGCCACTGCTATCGAGATGGGAGGCCATGTGCTTGCTGATGAGGCTGCCACCAAAGCATGGGCACGCACCCACGCTGATCCTAACTTACACCGATTCTGTGTTGACTTCGTGTTGCTATTTCTTTTGGCCGAGCCTAAGTATGAGTCTATTAAGGGAGGTCTGGAGCAGAAGGCAGCTGCAGTCAAGGCTAACTTTCCGTCTCTGGATCAAGCTACCATCGAGCTATCATATTCCATCACCTATCCTGATCGTGTACTAAAATACTCCGATAAGGCAGATGCCCAGATTGCTGATGGGTACACTTGGGCATCACAGTTCAGTACGTTCAAGGCCTTTGAGGGGGATTATCACAATGGCATGCATCGCCGGGTAAAGACAGCTCTAGAGACAGTGGCGAGGGCCTTTCTTAATGGAATTGATTATCACTTTCCCATCAGTACTCGCCCAAAGTCCAATGCGGTATTCAAGGCTCAGCTTCAGCTATCTGTCAGTCAGTGCACTGAGTTTTTGGACTCTTTTGCTCCGTTGTATAAACAGATTGCAGGAAGCGGTATGTCAGCCAAGGAGGCATGGAACCGGGTGATGATTTTTGCCAAGCAGGTGTTCGCTGATGTTGCCACGGTGAGGGCCCCTAACTCTGAGGCGTCTATGGGCTCTATGACTTGGTCTTCTTTTCAGACTTCCAACATGCTTAAGGAGTATCAGAGGCACACCTGGGTCGAGCATCCTAAGACATCATCCATTCTGGCTCTTACCTCCATGAGAAAGGAGGGCAAAGCTATTGAGGAGGTAACCTCCAAGCTAACTGCTCAGACTACCTTGGTTAATCGTCACTCTGGAGATATTAAGAAGATACAGGAGGAGATCAAGGATCTTAAGAAGAAAAATAATACGGCTTCCTGATCTAGGGAGGCTCTACCTCAGCAGGAGATGGCTGGGGAGCACTCCTTACTGGAGGCCGGGGAATTGACCTGCCCGTAATGGCAGATGTCAGGGGTCCTGCTAACACTGTGAAGTTATTCTATGGCGAGCAAATGGCAGTTGAAGTCTTCACAAGTGTTGGCAGAGAAAATCGTTCAAGGGTGAGAGTGCGAGTCATCGGGGATTCGTCCTTCACCTGGATAGATCTAGTTTACCAATGGGGGGCCTACATTGAGGCAGTTGTGTTTGATAGTATCAATGATAATCAAGATCTAAGACGGCACTTACACAACAAGTATCACTGTCCGGTCTTGTCATTGACTACTGCTCTCAAGCTCCCGCCTCATGAACCTTGGCATGGTATTGTGTTCGCCACTGTAGCCACCAATGAGGATAGAGATGCTATGCATAGACTCTTTGCAGCATGGCTGCCAGCAGAACTTATCATAGCTGCTCCCGGCAAGTTGACACGGCAGGAGGCTAGGCAGCTGGTACCTGAACACTCGGGTTTCTACTACTTCAAAACCTTAAAGGTCAGACATTCTGATTTTGGCGGTGCTACCACGTCTGTCTGGATTATCATACATCTTTCACGAACCAACAACAAGCCTACTTCCTTGACTGAGCTAATGACAGGAGAACACTACTTCCAGCCTTTACAGGCATCACTTGATGATACCTTGGGGGGGTCTCAGGAGCCGTTTCTCTTCGAACCTTGCTTTGGCGAAAGTTACTTGGGCACTGTTAGGCTACGTAACTCTGATGTATCCATGAGGGTGTATGATGCCGAAGGGCTAGCACCCGACCTTGCAGCAATCAAACCCATCTTCTTGTTCTTTTGGGATAAGGTAGACAGCGTCTGGAGCAAGACTGATAAGGTAATGCGACCAGTCTGTTTGCATGAGCTGTTTTCAATCTGGGATTTCAAAGGGAAGTTGTCTCTTCGTGGTATGTCATCAGAACAGGCTTTGTTACTTCTCCATCGATGCCTACAATCTCCCCCCGGAAAGATCTCGCATTTGTTGGCCCATTACCTTCTTCAGCGTAAAGCAGAGTCGTTTCTGCAAGGGAGTGTTCATCCACAGCCACCACCGCAGGCTGAGATGTCATCTGACATTCCCTACTCTCCCATGGAGCTAGCTGCTGAGGTTAGGGCGGAGGCATCCTGTGCAGATGATGCGGAGATTGATCTTTCTACTTGGGCGTTGCCAGGTGAAAGCAGGAGGATGGCCGAAGCACGAATGAAGTTGCGGAACTTTGCAGTGCATTGGTGGAAACACTTCAAATACAAACAGGCAGCCAATTGGCTGAGTGAGCACGGAGACAGCAAGGTTGATGCTCCTGTGATAACCAAAGCCATCAGACGTATCCAGGCATGTCGCTACTTTAAGTGGGTCCGGGGCAGTCAAATATTCTACTGGCTGCTTCCCAAGGAGTAGCATGCTGATTTCAGAGATGGTATCAAAATTTGGCAGCTCCCTAACACAACTCTCCGGCAAGGTAGGACAACTAACATACCTACAGAAATGAGAGAGCACAAAATCCTCACCCGTGAAAAGATTTTTAAGATGTGGTTCAATTGGTATCTGGAGAATGAAGGTCCAGGATCTGTACGCCTAGTTATCCCACGCTTCACAGTACCTAAGGCCGAAAATGTTCGGGTGGTCTGGGATTCTAAAGCCAATGGGCACAATTCAGTGCTCTGGGCGGCGTCTTTCATCCTTGGCGACTTTCGTGATTTAGAAGAAATAACTGTTAAGTGGCTGCCGCAGTCGGTCGACAGCTACTTCAGTGCAGGCAGTCCTGATGAGGACTATTCCCAAGATGCAAGCAACTTTATCAAGTCTTGGCACGCTGATATTGACGTTGGTCAACAGTTTCATAATTTCACTGCTCACAAGAAAGATAGACCTTACCTTGGTGTTCGGATGTATAACACAGCCAATGACGGCCTGGTTGAGACAGATTGGCTTGCTCGGTTTAATGTCCTACATTTCGGAGGCAGGGCCTCCCCTTACATTGCAGGCATCGGGCAGCAGCGGATACTGGAGTGGGCCAGAGGGCCTCCTCACCATCTGGTTTCACCATTTCGATTTACCGGGGTTGTGCTTAATCTACCTACCATGCTCACCTGGGATCCTTCTCTACCACGAGTGCTGTGTCTGCGAGAGGATGGAGAGCTAGCCTCCGCTGAGGTGAATTACGTGGATGATATTCATCCAACGGCCTGTGGCAGGGATAATGCTAATGCCATAGCGGCAGCCAAGTGGTTGCGGTCCAGGATGAACTCTGTGGGCAACCAGGTGGACAATAGAAAGTATCGAGCTCCTACCTGCCGACCTGGGGCATGGAAAGGCGAGATCATGCATACGGATCAGCCTTGTCCCCGTAAAGCCACCACAGCCAAGAAATGGTTACGGTTCAAGTCTGGACTCTGGATCCTTGACAGATCTCACATAGCGGACGTGGTGCCAACGGCAGAGCTAAGTCGAATTGCTGGCCTTGGTGTCAACATTACTGAAGTCTACCAAGACAGCAGATGTTATTTGAAGGGTTTCTTCAAAGCTATTGAGGCCTTCAGGGCCAATAGAGATCTCAATGGTTGGCACATGCGGGTAGATGTAGAAGAGGAGTCTGGCAACATTGAAGCGATTATCGATGACTCTGGTCTTACTACACTTCAGTTAGAAGACTCAATGGAAGCTGCAGAGCAACTTGAGGAGGACAATGCTGGGACAACGGAGGCCGCTGTAGGCTACCCAGCCCTCACCCCCATTACACCAGAGCTCTTGGACCATTGTCATGCCTTGCTAGAACTCATGGAAGGTGATCTTCCCATAGAAGTTTATGTGCGCCATTCATCGGCTAATAACTATAGATATTATGTCGGTGATGCCTCACGGGAAGGGCAGGGAGGTGCTACACAATTCCCGAATGGAACAATTCGCGGCCGCAGAGCCGTTTGGAAAAGGGATTTTGCTGAAGGGGGTTCCAATCTTCGGGAGGCCACCGCACAGGTCAACCATCTAATCAATGAAATCCAGACAGGCGCCCATGATGGTTGTGCTGTGTGGGCTTTCACAGACAATGCCGTCTGGTCAGCAGTATGGTTGAAGGGTCTATCAATGGCGAAGCATTTGTTTGAGCTCACACTCAAGTTAAAGATCACGTGTAGAGCTCATGAGGTCTACCTCAATGTCTGTCACATTTTGGGAGATCGAATGATAGAGACCGGAATTGATGGATGGTCTAGAGGTGACTTTGAGAAGGGTATTTCTTTGGGCTATGACTTACGAAACTATTTACCAATCGCCAGGTCAGCATTTGATGTGGCTGATGTCACACTCAGGCCCTGGTTGAAAAGTTGGATGGGAAGTGAATATTCAGAGCCAGTGACTCTAATGGGATGGTTCTGGGACGGCCATCAGCCTGGAGTACATGTTTGGGCTCCTCAACCGGGAGCAGCTTTAATTGCATTAAAGCAGCTCTCAAGAAGTCGAATGAAGCGGCGTCATGACATCACTCACGTTGTTCTGATTCCACGGATTCTCTATTTGGAGGAGTGGCAGTCCCGGTTCGAGAAGGAGATGGATATCTGGTTTGTCATGCATTCCGGTGTCTCTTGGCCTCGTTTTGCTCATGAACCTCTGCTTGTTGGTATTTCTTTTCCTATGTACAGGTCCTATCCATGGCTACTCCGATTGGAATCCGAAAAGGTGGTGGAAATTGGACGCGCCTTGTCGAAGCTGTCAAAAGAGAGTCATGTACGAGTCGGGATCATCTGCGCCAATTATGGGGTAACCCGCGGGCACTATCAGAAGTGTAGCAGAGCCTGGTGCGCTAGTTGTTTCGGTGCTCATGAACTGAATTGCTTTGAGGTAAGGCTTCCTCGGGACTTCAATGGAGCATCCTTAGCTGAGCTAGATGATGAAATGAGGTTCAAGACAGCTAGACCCGGAGATCGCAATTGCTCCTCCTTCCAGTGTCCCAACTGTCACTCGCAAAATATTCGGGGTCGTGATTTAGACCCTAGATATGCTAGGGACCAAGCCTTTGAGGTGTTGGTGATTCGAGCCACGCTGGATGCCTTCTGGGCCCACGCCACCACCACTGTGGAAGCGCATGTTGCACAGGTTAGGTTTATGGCAAGGTATGGGCGATCACTTGATATCTCACCCATGCCGGCGTTGGGTCCCTTTCCCCTCTATCAACATAATGGGATGCTAGAAGCTGTGTTGCTTCTGTTGCGTTCTCTGGAGAAGGTAAAAAGAAAGCTATTGGGGTCCAGTATGGAACCGCTCGAAAGGTTAGAGCCACCCTCACCGTTTTATGGGAAGCTTCGCCTGAAAGCCTAGCGGACATAGTGCTATCAACAGAGTCACGCAAAGGAAGGTATGTGGGTACCCGTAATCCAGCTGAGTCTCGCTGGTACGAACACTTCAACAAGGGCATACGAGCGCGAATGGGGGACATTGTCTCCCAGGACCGCGCTTATACCATTGAGGTACTCCATGCACTCATTGAATCATATGAGAAGGATTGGGAGCGCTCGGGGTATGACATTGACTTGAAGAAGATATGCTCTTGCATGTTCCTCTTGGTATCCAGTCTTGGCGGAATGAGAGGCTTCGAAGTCATGTGGACTGATCTGGCAGCACTTCGTTATGACTTAAGCTACTGTGAAGAAGTCTCAGACTTCACCGCAGTATCTTGGCCAATCGTTGGTAGATTCAAGGCACACGATGGAATGCTAGGATGTTACATGATTCCAATCACAGGTCTAACAAACTCTGGTATCAATTTCTTCAAATGGACTCAGAGGTTTGTAGGTCGCCTGGCCATGGAGGGACACTGTGACGGTTGGGCTTTTAAGAAGGCAGACAGATCTAGAGCTAAGGCATCTGAATATATGTGGGACATATTTGATCGCTTGGAACATATTCAGGAGACAACAACTCTGATTGACAAGGATTGCGATGTTAGGGTTGAACATGGCACGCAAAGGTCAGGGCGGCGCTTCCTCACTACTCATGCAACCATACAGGGAGTCACGCCACATGTCATTGAGCTTCAGTGCCGATGGCAAACTGACCGGGCCAATGGGGACCGTTCGGTAGTGCGATCAATGATTCATCTTTATTCAGAAATTAGGAATATGAAGAAGACTCTGATTCAGCCTTCCCAGGTGTGCTGAAGGGCTGCACTGGCACCCCGCCCTCTTGGTTCGGTTGCGGGGGGAGTGTAGCCCAGGGGACCGGCAAAGTGTGTGTAGCAACAAAAGTTTGGGGATCTATTCAGTAGACATGCTGCCTACTTTAGGGGTCTATTCTTAGTCAGGGATATCTCCATCCAAGCTGGCCAGCCCGAGACGCTTCCGGCCTGGTTTAGCTGAACTGGCTGTAGAGTTGCTTCTAATTGCTCACACTCAGGCTCTTGATAGGAACTGAGCGTGCGCAGGGGTGGTGTGGAGTAGGAACTCCAACACACTATGTTGCTCACATACTGTTGCATAAATGTATTAAGTTGGGATTTCACTGTCATTACCTATTCCGGGACTAGGATCGATCTCCCATCACGTGATGTACATCTCTATTGGGAGAGAGTGACGCATCACAGGAGTACAGGATTGACAGCTGGAATCACTGCACAGCTTCTCTGCAAGCTGTCAGAAAAACTTCATACGATTAACACAGGAGTTCGCGTTTGATACAAAAAGAGAAGCCCTCAAGCTCTAGCAGGTGATGAGGCTAAGTTTTGTAGGTCTTCACATATGTAGATGCTAGCTTCTAGCCATAAGTTTGTATGACTGTTTGAACCAGTCTCAATGGCCGCTTCCATCCTATCAAGATAATAGTCAAGTGGAAGCAGTGTAAGAGATTTTTCTTTGCCCACCCACCCACCCTTGGGATCTATTCAGTAGACATGCTGCCTACTTTAGGCGTCTATTCTTAGTCAGGGATATCTCCATCCAAGCTGGCCGGCCTGAGACGCTTCCGGCCTGGCTTAGCTGAACTGGCTGTAGAGTTGCTTCTAATTGCTCACACTCGGGCTCTTGATAGGAACTGAGCGTGCACAGGGGTGGTGTGGAGTAGGAACTCCAACACACTACATTGCTCACATACTGTTGCATAAATGTATTAAGTTGGGATTTCACTGTCATTACCTATTCCGGGACTAGGATCAATCTCCCTATGCATATGGGCATGTTGCTGTTGGCAAGGAGAGTCTAATTCTAGTGTTTTTAGAATGACCGAGGATGATTAACATGTCAAAAAACGCAAATGTCACAAAATCGGGTAAAAAAGAGCTAATAATCCGTGGGATCTTGTCATCAGAGATATACAGTAGTGTTCTGTCATCTTACATCCCAAGGATGGTAGTGATTGGTGGGGTTATCAGCAGCTGCTGCAAGATTTTTTGTAGTGAGCTAAACTGAATGCAATTCGTAGAAACAGAGGAAGTCGTAGTTGAAACATAAAATGGCTTGGCTACGCATATAGTTGTAAATGGGCGCGTGGGCGCGCTTCGTTCGTGCCTCGCACGCGAACTCACCCATTTTTGAAATAAGATATATTTTTAAAGGTAAACATAGATCAACACATCATGACTACCCATGTGCATTGCCCCAAAAAATTAATTATTTACAGGTAAGTTTTGATCAACTTATTGCTAACTACCTGTTTTGGCAAAAAGTGAAAAAACTGTCTCACTGAAGGAGAAGGAGAAGGAGAAGGAGAAGGAGAAGGAGAAGGAGAAGGAGAAGGAGAAGGAGAAGGAGAAGGAGAAGGAGAAGGAGAAGGAGAAGAAGGAGAAGGAGAAGGAGAAGGAGAAAAGTGGCTCAGTTTCCAACACAACTAAGATTTTGAAAAATTCTTAATTGAAAATTGAAATAGTTATACAAAAACCAACACACATGATTGACCTGAGCTGTTTCGTCACAAAAAAATATCACGCAAAAATTATAGGTAGTTTCAACAGGTTTTGAAGATTTGATTTTATGAGCTATATTTGATACAATTGTGAGGATGGAAAGGCAGTGGAACTGCCTTCCAATCCAAACGATGCAAATGATCATCATGTAGATCCTACACACAATTGGTATGTTCATACCCTTCTCAAGGATGTTCAGATCTTCCTCAAGGGTGTTCTCTCGTTTGGGGTTCTGAACTTCAGTGTTGGGGAGTCCATGCTGTCGGGAGGTGGACTCTCCTACTGCGGAGTCCTGAGAATGCTCCTTTTAACTTTTGTATCCAGGGGACAAAAAAGGCTGATACTTGGCCTATGTCAATGATGATAAGTGTGTTACATTTCAAAGTTCTTTGACAGCCAAAGGAGATAACCTTAGGCATTCAAAGTATGTTCACTGCACACTGAAAGATTCCAAATGAACTTCAACCTTCCCACAACATGACAAACTTAGGTTGTTCACTCATTTGGTTGTTTTTTGCAATTTCTTTCATCATGGGCATTAGCTACGTTGATGTTACTAGGTTGGTGAAATGGTTAAAAGGCGAACCTTTTGCTGTGCCATAATATTCCATGAGTTCCAGTCTCCTGAAACAGCAGTCTATTGCGAATTGTGCATGCATGCATGCATGCATGAATGAATGCATGCATGCATCATGTATGCATGTATAGTTGAATGAAGAGGGCCATAATGAGAATAGAGACAACAAATTATGCTTTGTGATGCATCCACTCTTGGATGTCACAAACCCTCGAAGGTTTTGTTTGCTCATTGTATACAACCTAGTCAAGCCTCTTCTCTCATACCAACAAAGTGGAGGAGGAAGCAATTCACTCTCTAATTAATGAAAAGAACATGTCTTAGGAATGATGATATCTACTGAATAATTGTCAAGTAATGGATCATGGTCTGTCTGCTTCCTCACAGCCATCTGTGCGTTTCCTTCAGGATAATCCAAACTTCAATACTAACTTAGTGATGTCACAACACAACCTAGGCTGGGCTGCATCCAAGTCTATGTTCTTGTAACAGATACTTGTGCAGACATGGGTATGGCAATCTTCCCTTCATAGTCTGCCATGGTTGATTCAGTTGATACATGGGCAGAAAAAGGGAAAGTTTTGTTTTGCAAAAGTCTACAGAGTAAACTGGATATCATCTAATGTACAATGTAGTGTTTGTTGTCTTGGGGGAAGTGAAATGTTAAGCCAACATATGGAATGATCACTGTTTGTTATCAATATGGGATGACATTCTCTTGAACCTAGATGAAGTTCAATATGGTGAACGTGTCATTAAGCTGAGGGTGTTTGACAGTAGAAGGACCAGTAGCTCTTACTCCCAACTTAGCTGGGTCATGCATGTTCCTCAGAACTTGCTGGCCTGAAGTGAATCATATCTTCATCATTTCCTGTTTGCACAGCAATGATTGTCATTGACATACTGCTTATGGCACTGAGCTATTGTTGTCTAGTGAGATTGCATGGCATAACTTGCAGTTGCTTGTGAACAATTTAACAATATCCCTACTTTGTATAAGATTATGTGTGATAAAGGGGGTTGCACTGTATTAACCCAATTAAAACATTGTTTGATGCATGTGCTCACAAATAGAGTTTCTTACAGACTGGACATCCTAAGGGTGTACTAGCCATTGAACTGGGATTTTCAATCCCTTTGTCATGCATGCATGGCACTGGGCAAGGGTACCACATTAGCCAACACTGGACAAATTTGTCTCTGATTTGCACAATATCTTGTGGTCAATATATAGCAACTCAACAAGATTTGAGGCAATGTCAATGATTTTGTGAGGTTAACACAATCAACAGAGATGATGGTATTGGTCTAGGTCTTTTGTGATGGTGTTCAGGGAAAGAGATTCTACTGCTAGGAGAACTTGGTATGCACTGTCTTGAAACGTGATCCTATAGTAGTACATGATGATGTGGAGTGAGGATGTGTAAAGTGAGGCGTTGCAAATATGAGTATGGTATTTCACATTCACAAGCAAACCACCTATGCAAGAAAACCGGGAAAATTCAGTTCTTTCAATGTAATGACTTATGTCAAGACCTATAATTAAACTGTGAAGCCATTTGTGTTGCTACAATGCCCCAACAATGGTGATGGAGCAGATGGCCAATGTTGCAGCATACAAGTAGATGCTGTGATGTGAGGTGACGTTGGATGATATGTGTCAAAAAATGAATGAGGGTGGCACATTATTGAGCATGATAAAGTAAAGCAATGCTCTGTATTTTGTGGTCATGGCCTCTTGGTTTTGGACTTCAT
This sequence comes from Cyclotella cryptica, assembly GCA_013187285.1. Taxonomy (NCBI): domain Eukaryota; phylum Bacillariophyta; class Thalassiosirophyceae; order Thalassiosirales; family Thalassiosiraceae; genus Cyclotella; species Cyclotella cryptica. The sequence goes on from JABMIG010000111.1 coordinate 434,594, forward strand.
GCTTGGGGATATTGCCAGTTTTGAGGAGGTGAGGGATTTTACATTTACCTATTCTTATTTCTCTTTATCTCTTCCTATTCATGAGATATTATTTTAACCCTCCAACCAAGTTTCCCCTTAAAGTACCTTAACTTATGCAAGATTCTGCATAAGTTGTTTTCACAACTTGTGTAGTGGTCTGGTAAATTGAGAACAAAACAAACAGCTTAACCCTCCAACAGCAACTTATGCAGGATTTGACATAAGTTAACAACATTTATCCCATTTCATCATGTTCTGGTCACTTTCAGTTCGTGACCTAAGCCAGTTGGATGTGAAAATATTAATGTAGAAATCAAATGGTAGGATGTGTTGGCAATTGATGAATTGAAATTATGAGCTTAAAATCTACTCAAAAATGACAATGATGATCATCAATTATCATGGGTTTATCATGTAATTTACATGATAATTGCTCCTCTGTAGTATTGTTTCTACAGGGGGTTCTACAAAGCACCACTGAGCTGGCATTAGCTCCTATGGTATGGTGCCAGGATCTTCATGTGGTGCCATCAAATGTGTTTAAATTGAACAGTCAAATCTTTCAGATCTGTTCAAGTTGAACAATCAAATCTTTCCATCGGTCTGGCCCTTGTCCGTCATCCATTGGACAAGTTCCACTTGGTGGTGGTCGTGTTATTTTGTGGATCGCGATGTAATGTGATCATGTTAATTTCCTAGGTCCAGGGTTCAAACCCCGAACAAACAGTATGATATTTTAATTTGGTCGTGGGTTCGATTCCCAGGCCAGATCACATGTTTCAGGCCAGTGTGATCTGTGGCCTACGTCACTCGCCCCACAAATGGTGAATTAGGGTGATTGGGGAAAAAACTCATGGGAGGAAAAAACCCGGGAGGGGAGATGAAGTGACTACTTTAAGCGTAAGACTAAAGTGGAGAGGGAGACATATAGTTTAACATGTTTTAACTTTCAAAATAAGATGTTACTCTCCTTATGTTTAATCGTTCTGATTTTGTTCCGTGTTGAACCCTAATGGTACCATTTGTATGAACTGATGTGATAGTCCAAGGATCACGTTCAAAACGGCTTTATGACTTGCGGATGATACCATCTCTCAGTAGCAGTACTTTATCACTGACTTTGTAATCCCAATCCTTGCGTGTTCTGTTTTCAAGCTTGGTATTGAGATCAGTCTGGCATTGCCTGTAGTCTCCTATTTTGTTCCAGTCAGCTAGGGAGGGAATGTCAAACAGCATGTCCCAACCAAAAATTGCTGCTCCTGGAGAGGCTTTACGCACTGTATGGTAGGTAGAGTGAATGGCTCATGCCACATTAGTTAGGAATGTGTCAATGTCACTGGCATCTACTGAGTCGGCCGTATTGATTTCAGCAGTGCGGAGCATCGCCATGATGACTTGATGCACTCGCTCCAGTATTGCATTTGCTTGTGGGTTCTTGACACTGGTCTTACGCTTGATGCCATATGTGTCACATAGGGCTTTGAAGTGAAGTTTAAATTTGCTTCCATTGTCATATATTACATGTTGACAACGTGGGTACCAACTGAACCAGGTCTTGTTCACCAAGGTACTAATCATGGCTGAGGATTTATCAAAATATGGTACTGTTGGTGCATTATGTGTTGAGGTGCCCTTACGCCCCTGTGTACCCGTAGGAATGTTAGGTTTGTCTACCACCGGCAGTTCTATGATTTTGAGCCAACTAGTTGCTGGGTCTATCATAGTCAGACACATTAAGTCAATTTCTGTCTTATCTTTCCCTTTGAGAGTGTATGGTCCAATGAGATCCACACAGAGCGCCTCCCAAGGATTTCGTATCACCAGTTTGGTGGGTAACTTGCCATACTTGTGTTTGTGTCGTTTATTGACTTGGCATATGTCACAGTTTTTGACATATTTTCAGACGGTAGTTCTCATACCTGTCCAGTACATCGCAGCCTGAAGTGTCTCCTCAAGACAAGTTGCTCGGGGGTGTTGAAGGTAATGGTGGTACCAACTTATGGCTCTATGACGGAGAGTTGTAGGAAGGACTATGGCTGTGCCTTTACACAGCACCTGTGTGTTTTCCACCAAGCGCATGGTGTACTTTTTATTACTAGCCAATTTTTGAATGCTGGGGTCAGAGAGCTGAGCCTCTGCAATCTCATTGACTGTGAGAGGATAAATTACCTCCTCTTCAGTGTATTAGCAAACACTAAGTTCATGGAGTCTTGGTGTATTGCTGGCTTCTGTGATGTGGTGTGGGATGCATAGTGGCACCAACACTGTGTGAAGGTCATCCAGGTGTCCTTCTGATTGTGGACAGGGCTGTAGTCAAGGCAAGAGATAGCGTCGGCTACGGTATTGTGAATGCCTTTGATGTCGATTATTTCTGGGCCATATTCCTTGAGAAGTCACCTCCACCGGTATACTCTGTCTGAGGTGAGGTCAAGGGCATCTTGGATAAGATTTTTATGGTCAGTGTAGACCTTTATCTTTTGCCCCCACAGCATGCCTTTGAACTCTTTTAAAGTTTCTACTATGGCTAAGGGTTCTATTTCTGTTACACTGTATTTTTGTTGCGTCTTGGAGAGTTTTCTGATGAAGAACTCAATTGGCCTGTTCTGTTGTGTAATCACTACGCCCATCTGTTTTGATGAGGCATCAGCGTAGATTTCAAAGTCTTTGGAGTAATCAGGGTAGGCCAAGGCAACGTCTTTTGCAATGACTGCCTTTACCGCATCGAATGCTCTTTGATGTACCTCATCCCAATGCCAACGGACTTCCTTGACTTCAAGGCTCTGGTAACTTTGGTATGACCACACTCTCCTACCAGTGAGGTGAGTGGGGCAAGCATGTTGCTGTGCTTTGCCCAAAGATCTCTATAGTATTGGACCATTCCAAGAAATCGACTGAGGTCTTTGACTCCAGTTGGCGGTGTTAGGTTAGTGTGAGGATTGCCTGTACCTTTTTTGTTGTTGTTTAATACCATCTGTAGGGAGCACATATCCCAAGTACTCTGTTTCTGTGTCACAGAATTTTGATTTTCAGGCATTTATCTTTAGACCTGCGTCTCCCAACCTGCTCAGGACGTGCCTTAGCTTCTCGGCCAGGCTAGCCCCTGTGCTGCACAGTAGGTCATCAAGGTATGTTTGTAAGAATTCAAGAGCTACCATTAGTTCTGACATCTTTGCCTGAAAAATGTTGGGCGAACCTGCAATGCCCATCGGTAGTCTGAGGTGAGAGTACTTTCCCCAGGGAAATATGATGGTGCAGATTTTGGATGCATCAGGATCCAACCTAATGGTGTAGTAACCCTTAAATCTAGGGCTGTAGCAAAAGTAAATCCTTCTAACTCTTGCAGAACTGTGCTGATTTTGGGTATTGGAAATGGCTTCCTAACAAGCCTTTTGTTTACTTCCCTAAAATCACTGATCATGCGCACAGTTTGGTCTGATTTGGGTATTATGAATGACGGAGATGACCATTCTGATGCGGGCTGAAACTCCATTACCCCCACTTCACACAATCTGTTTAATTCTTTGATTGTTGTTTCCGTTCTTATTTTTGGAACTGGATATGGCCTGCCATGATGTAGTTTGGCACCTTCATTTAGTTCAAAGAAGACAGGCTCTTTTCTCCAATCACCTAGTGCCCCATCAAACAGTTCCTCAAATTCCTTGAGTAACTCCAGTAACTTGTTCTTGTCATGGAGACTGAGGTGTGGTTCAGTGGCATCTACCACTGCTTGTATGTCTGCCTTTTCATAATTAGCATCCAGGATTTCGACTACCCTTTGTGTGGCCTTTTTGGTGCTCATGGGCTCTTGTGCCATGCTGTTGTTTACAGCCCAGGCTTTTTCTATCTTGGTGCTGGCTAGACTATTGATGTATCTCATTGGCAACATGATTTCATCAATTGTTATTTCTTTTGTTCGAAAGTCCAGAACAATTCCTAACTCTTTCATGGTTTTACAACCAAGAATGAGGTCATACACTGGCTTGGTCATCTTTCTTTTATCATACTCTACTATGTCAGGGGTAACAGTGTATTCCTGACTGTTTGAGTATTCAAAAACTTCAAAGTGACCTGGCTCCTTCCCTTAGTTAGGAAGCTCCCATTCGACGTATGCCACGGGAGTGGCACCTGCCTAGTCAAGTAGGGAAAATGCATGGGTGTTCCTTTTTCATGGAACAAAAGATCACCATCAGAACTACTGTCTAGCAATACCTTAATGGTGTTGTCACTGGTGCATCGACTGCGAGGACGTTCAATTTTCGTGCGGGCTCGACTTTTGGTTGCTTCATACTTCACCTTTGCCACTACTGCGGTGACACGCCCTTCCAAGTCTGGTAGGGTTGACACATCATCAGGTGTCTGTTCAGACTCTTGTGTGACGTCATTGTTCTTACTTGCGTGTGCAGTTGTCTGATTTACTGCAAGATCTTCTTGTGTTGGTGAAAGTATGTGATCGGAGCTAACTCATTCCGGTGTTGTCGTTTTAAGACTTTGTTCTTTTGGGTCACTTCTAGAGTTCATAAGTTCAGTATTCAAATTTGAACTTGAGAGTAGACTATCAGTAGCTTTATTTGGACAAGGGGTAGTGTATTTGTCTAACTGAGTGCTATTTGTTAAAATACTTTGACTACAGTTGCTCCCCCATGTGCTACTGGACCCAGCCCATCAGGTGGAGTCAGAGTCACTGCTGTCACTATCATAATCATGCTTGTGCTTCTTGGAGCTCTTCTTAAGCCTTTTGTTTGCTTTCTCAAGCTTTTTGACTTTTGCAGAAAGCTGAGCAAATGCACTAGCAGTTTTGTTATCAAGGGCTGTGCTACCATGCTGGCCCTTGCCAAATCCCTTCTTGGGTTTACCGTCCTTCTCATACTTGTGACAGTCGGACGTGTTGTGTGTTGCATGTGCGCCCCCATGCTTCTTGCATAAGGCACAATGCTTTGCTGTCTTGCGAACCTTCTTGGGAATAGGTTCGTTGAAAGATACCATTTTCCTCTTGTAGGACTCGCTGGGATTCGCCTTGTCCTTCTTGGCGGACTGATCATGCTCGGTCAGGAAAGCCTTCTTGATCTTCTTGAGGTCACCGAGCAGGTCACAAATGCATTGAGGTATGGTTTCAGCCTTTAGCTCGTACTGGGCCTGCCAGGTCCCAGGGCACATACGAAGGATATGGCCTGCGAGATCGGCATCGTCAATGGGCCCTACCTTCTTGGTCGCCGGGGTTGCCCGATTGCTCTGGTAGAGACAGGGCAATAGTTCCAGGTAGTCGTTTAGCTGCTGGACGCACTGCACGAACTGCCAGATAGGCACTCAGTTGGGCTTCTGGAGGCCATTACTGATGTAATACCTCTGTGCTTCGGCTGCGTCATTCCTGAACACCGTAAGTAGATGGAACATGACACACTCCATGAAGGAGGCCCATGTCTTGCTCCTGGGGGTGTTGTGAACATTGCCCCTTAAGTCCTTCCACGGACTGCAGTCGATCTGCTCCGCCAGGATTTTTCTCCATGGCTGCCTTGCTTCTTCCAAGAGGAACTTGGAGTAGAGCTGAAAGATCTGGTTGGCTACGTGCTCCACTGCACTTTTTGCCTTGGTTTGGGCCTCAGTGGCCTTGTCAATAGCCTTGGAGAGGGCTGAGTCATCCCTGACTTTGCCTTCCGTGAGGTCGCGACTCAGTACCGCTTCCTCTAGCTTCTCTGTGCACTCCTTCTCAGCCCGAACAAGTCATTCATAGGCCTCTTGTAGGCCTTTAATCTTAATGGCTGCAATCGCTTGTTGGACGTGCACTAGGAACTTCTCCGGGGTACCGAGTGACCACACGGACACCCTTAGCTCCACCTTGGTGGGTAGAGTGAGCTTGATCAAGGCAGTCGATTCAACAGCCTCTTGTAGGTCATCCTTCTCTGGAATGTAGGGGATGGGTGGTTTTACCCGACACTCTTGGGGCTTGAGTCCATCCAGGACTGCCTTGCTCATCTTGAGGTTATCAATAGGGCTCTTCCAAGAGGGGTCCCAACAAACAGGGCCTTGAAAAAACTCTTCCGGGCACTCATACGGGACAACGTGATGGCATGTTGGTCTTGCTGGTTGGGTGTAGATACGCTCTGCCTCTATGATGACGAAGGTTGACTGAGTATGGGTACAAAGTGGAGAAAAAAATCCTTACCTCGTCATCTCAAGAATGATTGTTCTGTGGTGAAGACAAGCATTTACTCAATGGATGTAAAGATGGCTCTGCGTGGGAAGGTATCACGCTACGGCTATCAGCTGATAGTGACCTAAGCCAGTTGGATGTGAAAATATTAATGTAGAAATAAAATGGTAGGATGTGTTGGCAATTGATGAATTGAAATTATGAGCTTAAAATCTACTCAAAAATGATAATTGATGATCATCAATTATCATGGGTTTATCATGTAATTTACATGATAATTGCGCCTCTGTAATATTGTGTCTACAGGGGGTTCTACAGAGCACCACTGAGTTGGCATTAGCTCCTATGTGGGATTTTACATGATCCTGGTATGCTGCCAGGATCTTCATGTGGTGCGATCAGATCTGTTCAAGTTGAACAGTCAAATCTTTCAGATCTGTTCAAGTTGAACAATCAAATCTTTCAATCGGTCTGGCCCTCGTCCGTCGTTCAATCTTTCTGGCCCTTGTCCGTCATCCATTGGACAAGTTCCACTTGGTGGTGGTCGTGTTATTTTGTGGATCGCGTTGTTACGTGATCATGTTAATTTCCTAGGTCCAGGGTCCGAACCCTGAACACACAGTATGAAATTTTATTTGGTCGTGGGTTTGATTCTCAGGCCAGATCACATGTTTCAGGCCAGTGTGATCCGTGGCCTATGTCAGTTCGTTCTGATGCATCAGCTGGATTCCTCGTAAAATGGCCCTGGAGACCACCATAACCAGAAGGAGAAGAGAAAGGGGCTCAGTTTCCAATACAACTAAGATTTTGAAAAGTCTTGATTGAAGATAACAAAAATCACATAAAAATGGGAGAGTAGAATTTCAGCACTAATTGATAGGTAGCTGAATGTGTAGTTTGTGTTCCTATGCACAGAAACATATCAAGTAAGAGGTAAAAGTGATACCACCATATTGAGCAATTAATAGGATATTACATTCAACAAAAGTCATTCGGCCCCTTGTCCCAGGATAAGGGATGGGCAGCTACTTATACTAAGCTCCAGGACTAGCTGAAGGCTTGTCCCAGCTCGAAAGATTCCCTTTAAAGAACAAATTTCCCATGAATCACGGAGCCTCCCATGATTCATGGGAGGCTCCCATTCATGGAATGTTCCCATGAATTCCCATGAATCATGGAACCTCCCATGAATCATGGGAACCTCCCATGATTCATGGGAACAAACAGTGTTTCATGGGAACCACTCTGGAAATCATGCTCATAGATGGCTGCAAAGCATGACAATCTGCAAGACAGGCAACTTGCCAAAAATAGGACATTTTGGTGATAAAATTTTGGCAAAGTGACGACTTTAAAAACTCTGGCGACTTGCGTGACTGAAACTGACAACATTGTGACGACTCGGACAACAAAAGTGACGGCTTATGACCAAGTGACGTCCACTGAGTCATCAAAATGTCATAAGTTATGACCATGTTACTACCTCTGGAGTCGTAAGTTACGACCATGTTACTACCCCCAAAGTCGTAAGTTACGACCATCTTACTACCACCAAAGTCGTAAGTTACGACCATCTTACTACCTCTAGAGCGGTAAGTTACGACCGTGTTACTACCTCCAGAGTCGTCAGTTACGACCAAGTTACAACCACCAAAGTCATCAGTTACAACCATGTTACAACCACCAAAGTTGTCAGTTACAGCCTGGTGACTACGGTTCCCTTAGCTAGCTGGCACCGCCACAGATTGCCACCTCCAACCAACGTCCGTCGGCACATTGAACATTGAAGTAGCGGATTACGACTTTTAACAATCTATTATTAGTTTGGTGCACCAGGCCTGACCTTAGCATTTTCTCATTTTCTAGATTCAGAGGTATTGATGATGGTAGAAGTGACGAGGATGAAGTAACTGACATTAAGGAGAGCAAAGAAAATGAATATGGAAGTGGGGTTGGGTTTGATGACTACGGGGAATGATTCTTTTGAAGATGTAGCCAAACAGGTGGAGGAATCAAATGGCTACACAGTGCAGCAGGTTGACCATTCTCTTGAAGAAGTTGGATCCCATGTGGATTTGAATTGCGACATTATCCAGCACATTTCCGATGCTCTCAAAGAAGGAGCTGAGTCCAAGGAGGTGAAACTGTCTGAACGAGGCTTACCTCAAATGGGAAATCAGGTTGATTTAATCCATTGCCTATTGGATCCATGTCCACCAGACGTCAAAAACAACAACAGAATTATCAATTGAAGTAGTGTTGAAATGATAAAGATGAAGGCAGGATCAGGTTTGACCATGTGGTCATGGATGGGAATAGTGATGAAAATGGGGAAGAGGATAGCAGGATCAGATTTGATGATGGGGATACCGACTCTCTTGACGAAGTCAATGAATCGGAGGAGGACTTGAATAGCTACACAGTTGCGCAATTGAAGGTTAAACTGGCTGAACAAGGGTTGATTCAAACAGGAAAAAACCTGACTTAATCCAGCGCATATTAAAACCACAACCATCAGATTTCAAAAAAAGCAAAGTTGATCCGTGGAGAACCAGCAAGGTCATCAGTGACAAATCTTCACGCATTCAAGGTTTAACTCTGGATAAAGCTTGGGAGTCATCAGAATGCTTCAAGAAACATCCAAAAGATAGATTTGTCAGCAACATGAAAAACCTCAAAAAGTCTATAGAAGCAAGGAGCGGTATTGTTGCTAATGATAATGAAATCATTGAGACAGAGCTTTCTTCTATACGTGCATCAAAACAGATTTTGTGCCCATTTTGGCATGAACATGATGCAAGTCGACTTCTTGAGCAAGATATTAAAGACAGCACGCATGAAGGTATGTCCCCACACAAGTTTCGACAGACAAGAGCAGAGTACATGCAATTTGACCTTGAAACATTCAGAAAGCACATTTACCAAGAACAAAGAAAGCAAAGGGAAATGCCAATGAAGGTTGCAAAGCGCAACAAACTTGCCGTAGAGACGCACAGTGAGGTAATTGAAGAGGAAGTAGCTCGTTGGCAGGCCGACCAGGAACACGATGATATGGTGAATGCATTGGCTGGCTTACTTTAGAGTAAGCCTGCAATATGAAATTTAGGTTCCAGCATAGTCTTGTTGTGTTGTCATTGTACAGCACAATTATGGAAATGGGCATTGCGGTTCAGAAGATGATGTGTGTGCTACTGCTCTGCCTTCTATTATGGTGCCAGTTAGATTAAGTTTGATGGCATCCATAGTACCTGTTAGCTTTCTTTGTATATGTTTAATATGCCTCTAGACGATAACATACAACGGGCACCTAACAAAATCTAAAAGACATTTGGTCCTACAAAGAAGTGCCAAAGATTTACATTTACTTTTCATACAACACAAACAGCCTCATTTCAATTCTCTGCTCCTGCTTTTGCCTTTTGTTTCTTCCATGATTTATCCACAGATTCACAACGTTTGTGTGAATCATGAATTCTCTTCCGCCTCTTAATCTCCGCACTCTTGATCCCACCAACAGGCAATTCATGATGCCTTGGACCAGGCATACCACCTTTTGCAGGCACAAAACAAATACACTTGTCCACATGAAATCCCCCACAACTGCTAGCCATTCTTCCACAATACGGCCTGTAGAAACACTGCTGATCGTGGGGCCATTTGAATTGTGATTCAACTGCACTGCTTTTGGCAGTAGCATTTTGTTGATCATTAATTCGGCGCTCCAAATTTTCAATAGCTAGTTTGCTTTTGCAGAATGCCCTTCGGGCTAAATTGAAGGTGTCAGTGTTTGCAGTGTGTTCTTGTTTCAGAACTTCAAGTTGCTTTCTCAGGCCATCACAGTAATCTAGTCCATTTGTTGCACCACTGCTTTGGCAAGAGCTTGGCTTGATGATTGCTTACTTTTCGCTGGCAGACTCAGTGCATTCAATGTTATGTCCTGTCTGGGATGTGGGAGGTGGCTTTTGACTGTTTTTGTGACCGGTCCGAGTACTCTTTCGACTGTTCACAGCAACATTCTCTTGAGAGTCCAGAGACTTTTTCCTTCCGGCTCATGAAAATCAGATGTTAGTTACCAGGCGCCACAAATGCCATGTCACAGATCAACCTTACCTTTAGTAGGTTGCCCTTTTGGGGGCCTCTGTTGTGTTGCCTTATAATCCCCTTTTATCACAAATCCATCAGAACCAAAGTTGTATGTTCCAGACAAGGAGATGTTAGCTATTAGGTGCCACACATGCCACAACACATTCAGACAGATCAATCTTACCTCTAGTACGTGGAGTGTCTCGTGACCTCAGTCGTCTCATCAACAATGCCTGCAATTTAGAGCTATCCCTTTCCGTTTCTTTAACCTTCCTGTCAGAATCAAAATCATATATTTGCACTTAATCTTTTGGGATGTCTTCTTCTCTCTTAGTCACATACGCAAACAATTGGAATCCCTCATGGTCACTTACACGTTCTCCCCCCGAATGAAGGCATTCAGCTCTGAATGCAATCACCTCACCTTTCTCCACTTTCACAAATTGTATCTCTTTTTGATTACAATCCCTACAGGGAAGATGATAAAGGTTAAATTCATCACAAGCTATAATTACTGACATTGGATGATCAGATGGACCCAGATGCCGCAAGATATCACGGTAGTCAGAGCACAATGTTCCGGAATGACCCTTGAGCTGAGACCCCAACGTTGCAGCAGTTTTTAGGGTATGATATTTTGCATGTTCCCATTCAAAATCAGGGTGGAACTTGGAACACATTTGTTCAATTATGGGACGCATAAAGTTGGTGACATGGCCACACAAATTTGAATCTTTTTCTAAATCGGGAGCGTGCCACCTCGTTTTTTCCCCCTGTCACAAATACCCACCTGTTACAATTTTCTATCCGATGCCGCATTTCTTGAGTTTGCTCCGTTGAAGGCATCCAGTCGAATTGACCGTGTTTTAAGTGAAGAAACACAGGTCTTGTTGTTGGAATCTCTTCTGCTGCTGGCTCGGCCATGGCTAAATGAGCACGACTGGGTGAACACCTCTTCAAAGCCACCAGTTCCGAAGTGCTTTGGGCTTGCATTGGTTTCTTGTATTGTTGATTGCGACCCATTGTGACGATAGTTCATCAATGTCATATGCAGTGGAGGGCTAAGAGGACAGATCTGCATTAGTAGTGTCGGGAGGTGCCAGCTAGCGACAATCTGCCTGCAAACAGCTGCAAACCTCTGCAAACCTCTTGTCCATGACATTTTCATGCAGTATCATTAAGGAGCAGCCCAAATCATTAAAAAGTCAGTGCAGATGTTAATATCTCCATTCTAATACCTTAGTATTGTACAAATAGTTGTCACATCCCCGGCTTGTGTTAATACACTCTATTGCCATAAAAATCCTGTTATAAATCATTAATTCTTTGGGAAAATCTAGACTAGATGCTGAAAAAGTAATCATGTTCCCTCATATCTCTCCAGAATCCATAAAGTGAGATGCAGTTGCTGCAGTCTCGTTTTACACATATCCATCTATATCCATGATGTTGTTTCCCTTTCCTGCAACGTCTCCCGAAATTGCGCTCACAGTAATCATCGCAGCGATGCCCCCTCTTCACCAATTGAATGGCAAGATCATTGCCAACCTCTTGTCTTGCTTTCACAATTGAGTTTCAAGAAGAGCAACAAACAGCGTCCATTGACATCTCTGATCAATAGTCACTGAGCATGATTTGCATACCAGGTAAGTTTGCTTCGTTTTGAGTTGTTCGATCAGGAAGAAACGATACGTCAAGGTGGAGCAGCAGCCACTGGCTCGACGAAGGAACGAAGTGATTTTGAGATGATCAGCTGCCACTGGCTTGATGAACGGAAGAGGGGGATCAACACCACCGGAAAAAATGTCCTTTCTATTTTTGGCTCCTGATCCTCAAGCCAACACAGTGGAGTGTCTCTATCCAGAGAGTATGTGGTCAAACACAACCCAGTGTTGATTGAATCAAGGCTCGGGTTTGATTGTCAAAAAACGATGCGTTCTAATTACAAACCGGTCAAACCGGTGCTGTTATGCCAATGTTTCAATCTTTGACAATGTGTGGCAATTCATTCTTGTGTTGTCATCGTACTATATGATCTAGTTATGTTATCAAGAAGTTGGTGGAGGGATGGGATTGTGATTGTGATACCGCCATTGATACATGCAGTTTCGTAAGAGTTTTGGTGATGAATTCTTTAGCCTTTTCACCCGCTCTTGACAATTCACTCAGCAACCTTTGCATCTTTGCTCTTAATCCCATGTAAAGGAAACACCAAAACCACGGAGGGAAAGAAGCACCTCTCTCTACTTAGAGATGATTAACGTGGCGATTGGAAAAGAGTCCAATGAGTATGGAAGGAAGTCCAGCAAACTGTTGCTTGCTGATTTGTGTTGTAATGTGCTTTTACTTTGGCGGTTATGTCGGGTATTGTTGTGTTGATCGTTTTGCTATTCCTTCCCATTGGTTTGTTGTACTGTCTCCTTTGTTGGTTGTCTTGTTGTTTTGGTCCACTTCCTCAACAGATTCAGTCTCGCATCTCTACCATTGACTTTCTTCACTGTGGTCATCTCACTCTCATTTATTCCTCTGCCATTGCCTTTCTTTATGTTGAAGTGGCTCGCTGTTGATTATTGCTTGTTCATTTATATTATATCATCCATCACATCCCATGATGTGCGTATGACTTGCCACTATATCATTAATCAAAATAGTTTTCTATCATTAAGCAGTGCATAATGCCTTTTATCTATTCAAATCAATCTTCACTTAATGACACAGATAAGTTAGCTCTGCATGCAATCAATAATGCTAACAGGCACGTACAGGCTCTCTATCATCCTTCTTTCCACTCTTCTTCTTCAACACAGTGTCTTTGTTCTTGGAGGCATCCATGTCTTCCCTCTTCTTCTTCTTCTTCTTCTTCTTCTTCTTCTTCTTCTTCTTCTTCTTCTTCTTTGTCTTCTTCTTCTTCTTCTTCTTCTTGGATGAGGTGTTGTGCTTCTTTTTTTCTTTTGTATTTGTTCTTGAGTCACTGTTTTTGTCACTGTCATCACTGTCCACCTCAACACTCTTCTGCTTCTTCTTCTTTTTCTCCTTCGTCTTGGAGGATTCCTCCTTGCTTTCATCAATTGGAGAACCCACGGAGACCCTTGACCCCACCTCCCCATGCATCTCTTCACATAGGAGGGTGCTCTTTGGCACCTCTAATGTCCACAACAGTCTCCTCCAGATTTGAAGCATCTTCAGCGTTATCCTTATCATTTTCACGAGGATCCTCTACAGTACCACCAACAAAGCTGAAACTGGAAACAAATCTCAAAAGTTTGTTGTGAGCAGACCCAGGTGTGCTTCTCAGTGGCATGGATGCCTTTTGAGATAGGAAGGTCTGGGAATCAAGAAAGGTGTTGCCTGCGTTTCCAACCGCAATGGGTTGGAGTAAGTGGATTGCTTCTTGAGTTTGGGAGTAGGTGGTGTCATGAGACTCTTTGTAGGAGGCGGTGGAGTAGTCTTTCTAGGTAGCATTGGTGTTGCAGTGGAGTTCTCGGAATCAGAGCTGTCAGACCTGTAAGAGTGAGAAGGAACAGGCTTCTGATTCTGACGAGTGAGATTAGGAGTAGGGGGCTTTTGAGGGGGCAACGGTGGTGCAGAAAAATCATCGGAGTCAGAGGAGTATGTAGTTGATGAAGAAGAGCTACTGGACTTTGTGGTCACAGAGCTATCAGACTTCGATGATAACTCATCAGAACTCGCAGATTCTGAAGACGAGGAGTGAATCTTGCGGATGCAATTGGACCTCTTTGTGTTCTTAGCCTTGTTACCCTTCATAACAGGCTTCCTGGCTTTAGAGCATTTAGATTTTGGGAGGCAATCTAAACCCGTCAAATCTCCCAAGTCGTTCTAACCAAAGAAACTAACCTGAAAAGGAACTTGGTTTAGATCAGACCAGAGAAAAATGAAAAAAGGTTACTAAGCATTGACATACCTCTTCACAAGAGGAGAGAAGTGACCCTTCCAAAAAACACCTTTGCCCATTTCTTCGGTCTCTCAAAATGAGGACGATAGACTAGATCACTTGCTCCATACTCGTAGATCTTAAAGACTGTTTGAAGTGCATCAGCAGAAATCTTGAAGAACATTTCTGCTTGCCATGAATCATTCTTTGCCAAAGCGTTGACCTCATGTTCATCAAGGCCTATGGCAGCAGAAAGGTATTTGTAGTTGTGGAGGGCATAATTGGCAACAAAAGCTTTAATGGTCACCCAATCGTCTTCAAAACCATAGTAAAGAAAAGAAACTGTCTTTGGAGCAAAATTGCCATCACCTTGTACAAAAACGAGCTCATGATCCTGCAAGTCTGGGGTTGTACAGGCAGTGCGATGAAAAGCAGCATACATTTCACCTTCGAGAGATTCTGTCAAGCCATGATAAGAAGACTGTGAGGTGTTCAAGCTAGTCTGGCTGTAAGGAGAAAGACCTGTGTTCATGTTGAGCTAGCCGAATTCAGTATTCAGACTCTTTACTCTATCAGTGATGTGATGCTTGGAAATACGAGCCTTGTGTTTCTCAAGTATCACTTGCACAGGGCCCTTAGGCTTTCCCGAATTCTTGAGTTGCAGGGCCGGGGCTAGTGAGGAAACAATGTAGACGTTCCTGACAAAAAGTCATGATGAGCATTTGTGAGTTATTATTTACCAAACAAAAATCAAAGTATAGGATCTTATCCTGTGACATTGAACTGGATAGGTCCACTCTCACCATCAAGAGTATCCGGGTAGTAGAATGAGTTCAAAGTTACCACAGAAGTCAATCCAGTTGGATCTATGCTGAGTGTGTTCATGTCTTGAAATGTCCCATATTGTGACAAAGCATATGGCAAGTTCCTTATGGTCACGCCCATGACCTTGAGGGAGTAACCCATGGATTGAACATGCACATGCATTGCTTCGAGGGAATTTGGCAGATTGCTATGATTCTCCCCAATTCTTTCTATTTCATGAATTGACTGTTCTTTTATTTTCTTCCCAATTTCAGGATTGATTCCACAGGGGAGAGGGATGGCGTGGTGGTGGAAGGGAAGGGCATTGTCGACCAGCAGGGAATGAGACACTAGCACGATCCAAGCATGGTGCTGGGAGTTGTTCTTGATAATTTGGTTGCTGCCATAAAAACGTGATACCACCGCCTCCCCGAAGAGTCACAGTTGCCAATCCGTTCGAGTTTAGCTTTGCCAAGTAAAAGTACTCACACACAGTACCATGATGTTCTTGTTCAATTCTAAAAGACTCGTTGGTACAGCTTCAGAGTCCATGTTAACCTCCGCCCTTGTGGCCAAAGAAGGCAAATCAGAAGTGTAATGGAGTCCAATTGCTCCATGGTCAAACAGCGGTGTCTTGAGGGGTGCTTGTGCGTAAGCGGTAGGTTGGAGCGGGCTTGTCCCTCATCCTTGGCAGTTGACAGCATTGGGGATATTGTGACTGAACTGTACCATGTCTTCTTCTGGTTTGTGGTGTTGGTTTTCAGGTAGGTGGTTCTCTTGGTTTACAGGCGGGTGGAACTGAGAATCGTACTGTTTGTGAGTAAGTTCCTTGAATATGAACTTTGGACAAGGTGAACGTCGAAAGTGATGGTAGACCAAATAGCCTTGAGGGAGAGGTTGATACTTGGATTTGCCTTTTGGTTCAGTTGGAAAGAAGCTAGAGCTTTTCTAATGTTCGTTACAGCAACTCTGCTTGAGATATTTTGTGGAGATTGTGCTGAAGACTGGCTGATCATAATGATGGACGAGGCTGCCCTTGAGTCGTGAAACTGTAGTGTTTGCAAGGATTGTGTATTTTATGAGATCGGACTGCTCTGCTGTAAGACGCGGCAAACTTGTCTCCATACTTTTATTTTTATGAGCTGGTTCTGGTTTTGGTCCTTGGTGAACATGACATGCATGATTGACTTCTACTACAGCAGGAATCAATCCATTTCATGGGTTTCTGCGAAACAACATGACATACATGATTGACTGGCATGACTCTGGGAATCAATCCATTTCAAATGCCTTCCACGAAACCACACGATCATGTGAATTTGATGGAGAAATCTAAAACGGTTTGAGAGCGACATGATTTATTTGAATTATTGATGAGTAGCTAACAGGTCCCACCCAGCTACCATTCATGTTGTTGAGGTTTTTTTGAAATTGACTTCTTATGTGTTACATTCTTTTCTGTGCAACCCACGGGTTTCAAAACTCCTGCATGTACAGTGTACAGTATCGTAGTGTAGAGTAGTGTACAAGGAGACCTCACTTGCTCTCTCTCTCTCTCTCTCTCTCTCTCTCTCTCTCTCTAGAGAGAGAGAGAGGCCATAACCCGCCATAACCTGCCATAATTTTCACAATAAGAACTAAAATTAACCACCCACACCCCTTCTCACAATGGCATGTGATCATCCTAAGAAGGTGCCTTCTTCATCAAAAAATGAGTCGAATAACAATGATTCTCTGTCAACAAGGAAGTCAGGAACAGCATTGTTATTGCCCTCCAACAAGTGCGCCATCAGAATTACCTGCTTCATACGCTTCACCTGTAATAAAATCAATCAAGATGCAGCCAAAATTATCTGCTTCATCCTCTTTGCCAGAAAAATGAATGGAGAGAGCTGGTATAAATGTGACTATACAGTGAGGAAAAGTCTCGCTGAGGCAAAGAATTCACAAGTTAGATAATTCTATATGGCTGTGGTGAAAGATGCATCCAATATTCTGAGTGCGTGTTTTCCGCATGAGGCTTATGTGATGAGGAAAAGGATTATGGAAATATTCGGAAAGTCACCACACAGTGAGATTAGCAAACTAAGAAGAGAGTATGAGGAAAAAGTTACTGCACCCATTAATAGGAGAGCATTGAAACTTTTTCTTTTCACACAACAATAAATAATTTGAAGACTTGCTTTGATCTGCTTTGTTTCATATCTCCGGTTTTTTGTTTTACTCTCTCTCACGTCAAGCCTCCCTATTGCAACAGAAACACGAGGAATGCAGGCTTATTGGCAGAATTAGTAATTTAGTAGATAAATCATGCAAGACGAGAAAGCTTATCAAGGAGCTTGAAACAAAAACCAAGGCAGTTGAAGCTGAAGCGAGTCTGATCATGGAGAAGAAAGACAAGCGCATCATAGACCTCGAAGCAATTATCAAGGAATACAAAGAGAAATTGAGAATAAAAAGAAGCACATCACAGAACTTGAAGAAAAACTTGGGGGGTGCAGAGAATATGCCTCTTGTTGACAATGTAAGTCTCATATGTTTGTTGATGATTTGAAAAGTGTGTTAATCTCATCATTGCACCTCTGTATCAAAGGGGCGGTTTGCTTCCATTAACCAACATATCCCAACTATCCTGCATCAGCATGCATCGACAATCACCAATAATTACTTCTACAATGTCAACGTAAATCCTGCTGACATGAATGTTGCATACACTGCCGCCTTTGCTTATCCTTTCCATTCGGTATTCAGGGCATCCAATGCGGTATTCAAGATGGACAATACGGTCAAGATGGACAATTGCACAACATCAAGACTCAAGGTATTTGCAAGAGGAAGTATTGGGAGTGCGATAATTACTGATGCAAGGTTGCCAACAATAGGAACAACTGTGAGAATAAAAAGGTTTAAACGAGATGTATTGAGGTCGGATCCATGGAAAGCGCCCTTGAATGAAACAAACTGATTATTACAGTTGTTGCTTCAATGTGGAGTCTGTTTTTGATGGTACTAGGGAGTTAGGGAAAAGCAAAAGAAATGTGGAGTATGAGTGAATTTTGGATACAAGCAAAGCAATATGCTGAAAAATGTCATAAAGTTTGGTGGGAGAGATAAAATTATAGTAGAAAGTTCCATCAGTGTTCCTTAGCCCCTTGCATTTTGCTACTCGTTACTTTTCCTTTGTCCTTGAAGCGCACATTACACACTTTGCCATGCCCCTACTTATGAAGAAGAAAAGAACATCAGCTAGCAGGTCCCTTTGGCCCCAAGCCACACGTAACTTGTCATTAAGCTCTACACACTTTACCATGCCCCTACTTATGAAAAAGAAAGTAACATCAGCTAACTGGTCCCTTTGGCCCCAAGCCACATGTAACCAGTCATCGGCATTTATAAATTATTGTTAAAATTCTCAAGGAGGAGCGACAACTGAGAAAAGTAATCAAACACACTTTAACAGCACCAACAGTTCATATCTATGCCAGTATGCTTTGCGCAATTGAAATTAGTAAAGTTAACAGATATGTATGGGCAATTGATGTGAATTGATCTAGCATACACAAAATAGAGAATGATATTTCATATCATATTCAACAATCACTGCCACTGCACCCACAACCATTTTATGTAGCTTCATTTTGTCCTCAGTGTTCTTTCCATGACAAAAGCGGTGCTACAGTATGTTGTAGTTTTCTAACCGTGCATGATATGCTTCTTGCCTGTTTTGAGCCCTATCAAGGAACATAAAAACATCATGACTGTGACCGGGCTGCTTTACTGTAACTTTCTCAGGTAAACCTTTTTAGGCATTATCTCCAATAGCCTTTTTTCCATCGGAGATTTAGATTTGAAATAGCAGAGCATCTCTGTCCCAATTTTCATGGGGATCTTTCATGTTCATTGCTCCACAGAGAGCATCCTTATCGTGATGTAGACCAGCAGGATCAGGTCCATTAATCCAAACACAATTATTTTCTCATAGGGAAAGGGCAAATTCATACTTCAAGACGGAACTATTGCTCTTGTGGTCAAACCGTTTCATGCCTGGGTCTCCTGTAAAGGTAATATGCACTTGATCTGGCGTAATCTTGCTTGTATCAAATATAATTAATATTTCTCTGAAGGTCTCATTTTGACGGGAAGTTTTGCGGCATTTCTCTCTGCATATTGATTCATTGTAGTTCCATCATGCAGCAAGTACCGACTCTATATCATACAATTTGAGTCAATTCAATCCAATCAAAAGTTCTTTAAATGATGTATCAGTGACATGAGCCAAGGATACCTACTGGTACTCCTGACCCATCCTGGGCCAAAATCAGGACCCATGGGTACACAATTAAATAGGAATTCTACTAACTAAGGGTAGGATCCCACCAAATAGAAGCAGGACTCATTAACAAGACCATTGGGTCCTGGGGGACCCATGGGCAGGATTACATCTACAGCCTAATCAGGCTCAGATGGATGAAGGTTGGCATGCAAGAATGCATGTACAGCCCAAACCAGGTGCATGTACACCCAGTTTGGCATGCATGAATCCAATAGGGTCCATAGAAATCTAACATCCTCGAATTACATGCAAAATGCATGGTAAACTAGAGAGGACTACCATGAGGCAGTCCTCATTTTCAATCAGTTTTTTTGCTTATAAATTAAAACTCCAAAGAACTGGAACATCCTTTTTTACTTCCTTATCTACAACTACTTTTCGATTACTTCCGGCTTAGGTCACTATCTTACGATAGCCAAACTCGGTAAGTTGCTCGCATCCCAACCACACGAAGGCTCATCCCGACGACCCACAGGTGGTGGAACAAAAGCAAGGTCTACCACGCAGAGTACTACGTTCATCGCACATCACCGTGCGAACGATTTTTTTCTTAGTCCACCAAGGAGTTCCTACAAGAAGCTCTTCTTAGGCACTAGCCTAGGTGAGAAATTACGAGCCATGTCCTCCGTGAAAGCGATTCCCGAAGGGCTTAAGTGGGTAGAGTGTGACCGTGGCGTTGGAGGGAAAAACTCCCCCATACGTTACATTCCTGAGCAGGATCCCGTGCAGGATGCCCTCGCGAAGGACAAAAAGACCACCTATTTCAAGCTGACTCTCCCCAATACGGGAAACGAGTTAAAGGTGGCAGTATGGGCGTCCGGGACTCCCGAGCAGTTTCTACTGCATGTACACTCCGCGATTCACGCGTGCAAGCAGATGGGGCTTGACACGGACTTCGCGGCAGCTGAGAGGGCTGTTGAAACAGCCACGTTCGAGGCTGAACTAGCCAAACAGGAGTACGTGACTGTACGTAATGCTGAAAAAAAGAAGAAGGGCACCAAACAAGATGCGCCCAGTACCACCGCCGAGGCCGCTTCACCTGCCCTAGTACAAGCCAAGGCCGCGTATGATAAGGTCTTGAAAGCTCTAGAAGATGCAAAGCTCGCTGTAGCAATGGCTGGAGCAAAGCCCTTCGAGCTTTATGGAAACCTCCTCTCCGACGAGGCTCGTCAGCCTTGGGAGAAGATTATCAAGGCCCAAGTGACTAAAGCTCCTTGGGAAGACATCAAGGGAGTACCGCACACGGAGACTCCCACGAAGACTTGGAACTCGTTTCACGAGTGCGTCACGTTTCACCTACTGCAGGTGTTCCCTCATGACGCGGACGAGGCCCTCAAGTATTATATCACGAATACGCTGAAAAAGCTCAATCGGGTTTCGATTTGTCAGTTTTTTGTCCGAGTAGAACAGCTCAACAGCTACCTCGAGACATTGCCCTGCCTGTATTACAGCCCGAAGGCTAATCAGGCTACCAAGAAGGTATTGCCTCTTGATGACGCTGACCTTGCGACTCATCTATTGCGCATGTGTCCAGCCAAGTGGCAAACCCAGTATGACCTCACGGAGAATACCACTCCGGTCAGTTCTAGGGCCCTACTATTGGTCCTAGAGAATATCGAGAACAATGCGGAACTCGATAACAAGCCCGCCAATACGACCAAGACAAAAGGGGCTGATACGAAACGGAAGATGGAGTCAATGGACTCCCGCATTCCCAAGAAGCCCAAGAAGGTGGGCTGGACCGAAAAGCACTGTGTGCTATGTAAGAAACATGGGGGGCCGCACAAAAGTCACAATACGCGTGACTGCCGTCGCTATAACAAGGACGGTACTCCTATCAAAAAGAATGGCTCTCCGCAAGAAGTCCAGTAAGCGCAAGAAACGTCGCGCTAATGACTCGGAAAGTGACAGCGACTCTGACGACAGCTCGTGAAGGTGCGGGTCGGGTAGCACTGGGGAATTATGTAGGTGTAAGAAACGTAAATTAAATACTGCAATTGACAGTTACACTACCCCCAGTCCGAGTAAAGCTATCCTGACTTATAAAAGTCAAAATTCAAAGTCAATTAAATTGACTGTCACTAAAAGCAAGATATCAAAAAGATCTTGTTCCAAAACAAAAAAGCCCGAATTAAAAATTCAAAATAAAATGAAGTCAACGACATCATCTAACTTAAAAAAATCTTACGACACAGAAGTTATCAGTAATAAAACACAGCATACTGAGGCCAGTATTAACATGCCCAGTGTGAATTATAGCATCAATCACAAAAAGGAAGTGATTGCAGCAAACACCAAGGACCGCCTCGGTGTCACGGCACTCGTAGCCATTATGGAACCAGCGACTGAAAGTCAATCCGCTAGAGCATACAAACAACCTCTGCGGAGTTGCCCCAGTAACAAAATTAAAGTCCTACTGGACTCTGGGTCTGATGGAGACCTTATTTTCCTTCCAAAAGGAAAAGACAAGCCTTTTCCCTACCTGGCTAGGCAGGTGCCAAAGTCTTGGCATACGTCAAATGGGAGCTTCCAGACAACTGGAAGAGGTAAGATCAGAGTCCCATTCTTTGAGTACTCCAATTCCAAGGAGTATCTTCTACAACCTGACATTGTGGAATACAAGGAAGATGACATGACCAAACCAGGGTTTGACCTCATTCTAGGTAGTAATACCTTGAAAGAGTTAGGAATTGTCCTAGACTTTCGGACAAAAGAAATTACAGTAGATGACATCTCACTGCCAATGAGAGACATCAACAAATTACAAACAAAAGCGACTGTGGAAAAAGCTTGGACCATGAACAATAGCATCTACCAAGAGACATCCAAGGAACCACAGAGTACTCTGGAGGCAACAAAATGCCTCATAAAAATACTAGAGGCTAAGTATGAAAAAGCGGATCTCAGGGCAATTGTCAGAGACAACTGCACACACCTAAGTGGCCCAGAACAAGCAAGGTTACTGGAGCTCCTACAAGAGTTTGAGGAGTTATTTAGTGGGAAACTAGGTGACTGGGATTGTAAGCCGGTCTCCCTTCAGTTGAAGGAAGGAGCACAGCCATACCATGGCAGGCCTTTTCCCATACCCAAGAAGCACATAGAAATCACAAAAAGAGAGGTACAAAGACTATGTGACTTAGGGGTACTTAAATGGCAAGAAGATTCTGAATGGGCGTCACCCACATTCATCATACCCCCCAAGGACAACACCGTTTGGGTTGTCAGCGATTTTCGGGAAGTAAATAAACGTATAGTGAGAAAACCGTTTCCTATTCCCAAAATCAGCACTGTTCTACAGGAACTAGAAGGCTTTACATATGCCACGGCCCTTGACCTAAATATGGGCTATTACACCATTAGATTGGATCCAGATGCGTCCAAAATATGCACCATTATCTTTCCGTGGGGTAAGTACTCTTACCTACATTTACCAATGGGTGTTGCATGTTCTCCCGACATCTTCCAGGCTAAGATGTCTGAGCTAATGGCAACCCTTGAGTTCGTCCGAACTTATCTTGATGACTTACTATGCATCAGCAAGGGTAACCTAGAAGATCACCTTACTAAACTCAGAAGGGTCTTCATTAGGTTGCGAGATGCAGGCTTGACCGTCAATGCACGCAAGTCGTCTTTCTGTGCCATGGAGACAGAATACCTAGGATATGTATTATCCAGAGATGGTATAAAACCACAACCAAAAAAGGTACAGGCAATCCTCGCATTAACACCGCCTCAAAATGTTAAACAGCTCCGTAGGTTTCTAGGCATGGTCCAGTACTACAGAGACATTTGGGCAAGACGCAGTGAAATACTTGCACCATTAACCAACCTAGTTGGTGAATGTGGACACACCAAAGTCACAAGGGCTAACAAAGCTAAGAAAAAGCCGTGGCAGTGGGATGACATCCATCAGCAAGCATTCGACACTGTAAAGGCAACTATCGCTCGCAATGTTACCTTGGCCTACCCTGACTATTCCCAGGGATTTGAGATTTACAAAGATAGCTCCAAATTTCAATTGGACGCTGTAATTACTCAAAACAACAGGCCGCTGGCATTCTTCAGTAGAAAACTGAGTCAGGCGCAGCAGAAGTATAGCGTGACCAAACAAGAACTACTGGCCATAGTAGAAACACTAAAAGAGTTCAAAGGCATGCTTTGGGGACAACAGATTACAGTCTACACTGACCACAAAAATCTAATGCAGGATGCTCTAGGTCTGACCTCTGATCGAGTGTACCGCTGGAGATTACTCTTAGAAGAGTCTGGCCCCACCATCGTGTATATCAAAGGCATCCACAATACTGTGGCGGATGCCATCTCACGACTGGACTATGGACCCGTCAAAGATGACAGGTCAACTTGGATGAGTTTTGCCCAGTGTTGGTGCTACCATAACACAACACAGCCAGAAGCATCCCTAGCAACCACCCAGGAATCCATGAACCAGGTGTTTGCTAATCGCAATGAAGAGGACTCCATCTATCCACTCACAACCAGAGAGATAGCGGAGGCACAACAAGAAGATGAAAGCCTTCTCAACAAAGGCTACTCCACTCAGTTAGTTGAGAATATTAAAGTACTCTGCAAGGATGGCAAAATGGTTATTCCAAAAAGCCTCCAACACCGTGCGGTAGCTTGGTTCCACCACTACCCACAGCACCCCGGGACCACACGTCTCGAAGAAACTCTTCGTCTGTTGATGTATTGGAAAGGTCTCAGAACGACAGTCCAATCACACGTCAAAAAGTGTCACAGTTACCAGGTGAACAAGCGAAGGCAGTTAAGATACGGGAAACTGCCACCAAAACTTGCAATCACCAACCCTTGGGAGGCATTATGTGTGGACCTCATAGGACCGTACACCCTCAAGGGCAAGGACAAGACACAAGTTGACTTCATGTGCGTCACAATGATCGATCCCGCAATAAGCTTGTTCGAAATTGTAGAGTTGCCGGTATCACAGCTCCAGAAGCTTGATATTCCCACGGGTACAAAGGGGCAAAGGAGCAAACACACACATGTCCAAGAACAACAACCCTAATTTGACAAGACGTCAGCAACAGTAGGGACTTTAATTAACAGGACCTGGTTTAGCCGTTACCCACGTAGTCAATACATTATCTACGACAACGGAAGTGAATTTAAACTTCACTTCGAGACCCTCTGTGATTCATATGGTCTGAAGCGTAAGCCAACCAGTGTCAGAAACCCTCAAGCGAACGCAATACTCAAGCGAGTGCATCAAACAATCATGGCGATGCTCCGCTCAGCTGAATTGGATATGGCCGACACCATCAGCGAGAGTGACATTGCCGACTTTCTCACAAACGCCGCATGGGCCGTTCACTCTACCTATCACACAGTACTAAAAACTTCACCAGGAGCAGCTATCTTTGGAAGGGACATGTTGTTTGACTTCCCCTACATTGCTGACTGGTCTAAAATAGGGGAATATAGACAACGGCAAGCAGACCGTAATACAAGATGGGAGAACGCCTCTTGCATCGACTGGGACTACCAGCCCGGTGACAAAGTCAAAACAGAGAGCCGGTATGACAGTGATCCTTGGACTATCACGTCAGTTCATACGAATGACACAATAAGGATTCAACGCGGAACTAAGTCCGAGCGACTTAACATCAGGAGAGTTACACCATATTTTGAATAAACTAAATTTACACTGTACCTTACCCCTCCTCTCCTCATACGACTTACGCTTTGTCATATGCTACACCATCATTTTTTTCCTCCTCGGGGTTTTCTTTTTTCCTCGGGAAGTTTTTCTTTTTCGTGTGCATTGACACCTTATCGCTCCATCGTGGGGGCGAGTGACATGAGCCAAGGATACCTACTGGTACTCCTGACCCATCCTGGGCCAAAATCAGGACCCATGGGTACACAGTTAAATAGGAATTCTACTAACTAAGGGTAGGATCCCACCAAATAGAAGCAGGACTCATTAACAAGACCATTGGGTCCTGGGGGACCCATGGGCAGGATTACATCTACAGCCTAATCAGGCTCAGATGGATGAAGGTTGGCATGCAAGAATGCATGTACAGCCCAAACCAGGTGCATGTACACCCAGTTTGGCATGCATGAATCCAATAGGGTCCATAGAAATCTAACATCCTCGAATTACATGCAAAATGCATGGTAAACTAGAGAGGACTACCATGAGGCAGTCCTCATTTTCAATCAGTTTTTTGCTTATAAATTAAAACTCCAAAGAACTGGAACATCCTTTTTTACTTCCTTATCTACAACTACTTTTCGATTACTTCCGGCTTAGGTCAATCAGGGAACTCGTGACACAAATCAGACATTAAATCTTTGACAGACCGTGTTTCCGGTCCATAATGGGCCTTGAAACAATCTACAGATGTCTTCATCACCACCCTCTGACGTTCCTCCCAAAATCCGACATAGCACAAACTGTAAAAGAGAATGTCTTGAGATGTCAATATGCCAGCATCCAATTGTGGGACCATGTAGCGAGAAATAATGCTAGGTGTATCTATTTTTTGTGAGGGGTGGAGATGTCTCTTGCCGTAACTTCTCCTGGTATATTTTGCTTCAAATGTTGGACTTGTTGCTCAAGGTGGAGTCACTTCGTTCAATGAAAGTTGGACTCATTTTTGGTTACAATTAACTCTTCCTTTAGAGTCCTAATTTCCTCTTCCAGCATGTCAATCTTGGTTAATGCATCTGAAAATGACGTGATCAAGTTGTCACTAGGAAAAATGCCAGCTTTGCTGTTGTCATCGGAATCAAAGGTTTCTCTTCGAAGAGAGTCGTCGTCTTGAAGGTTGAACACCCTTCTGAAAGGGCAATGACATGATAGCCAACACAAGAGGCCAACTATTTACATTCACTGTAACTCTGTGCTTGTGATGAAGATGGTTCTGCGTTGCCTTGTGTTAGTGAGTAGCTAATAGACAATTTCCGTCAATACTTGTTCCAATTCAACAATATCATAGCTTGATGCGATGCGAGCTCTTCCGAGAGCTTGCAAGTTGAGCGGCAACTAGCAGATGATGCATTTTCAACAAGTAACAACATACGTCCATGTTGTTTACGACCATGTTATGACCACCAGAGTTGTCAGTTACAACCAAGTTACTACCTCCAGAATCATAAGTTATGACCATGTTACTACCACCAAAGTTGTAAGTTACGACCATCTTACTACCTCCAGAGTCGTAGGTTACGACCATCTTACTACCTCCAGAGTCTTCAGTTACGACCAAGTTACTACCACCAAAGTTGTAAGTTACAACCATGTGACAACCATTTGTCGTCCGTTAAAGAAGTAACCGATGACTCGGACAAGCCAACTGATGACAACTGGCGACCCGAATGTGTGCGTCGTGACTGAAGTGACGACTATCGCCGAGATTTTTTCGCTAAAAAGAAGATATTTTTAGCAAGTTGCCTGTCTTGCAGGCGACGTGCTGTCCTCTACTTAGGAACTGCATGATGATGATGATGTGCATGTGTTTTTGGTGAATAGTATGCGGGTAAGATGAGATTTTTGGGTTCCCACAATTTTTGGGCTCCCATAAATGTTCCCATGAATCAAGGGAGGCTCCCGTGATTCATGGGAAGCTCCCACGAGTCATGGGGGGCTCCTATGAGTCATGGGACATGGGAATTCAATGGAGTCCTCCATGAATTCATGGGAAACTTCCAAGAATTAAGGGAGCTCCCATGGATAATAGGAACTTTTATCCGTCGAGCGATTGGGCCTGTCGACATGGATTTTTTGGGAAAGAAAATTTTGCACAATATAAGAAAGTTGAGTGTTGAGAAAATCATAAACAACGCTTAGTCGGCAAAATACCGAGAAACGTTCTTCAACGCATGTCACGCTCGACAAATTTTATTTTATTTAAGCCACAATGGTAAGAAAACTTAGGTTGTACAGCCTGGAGATGGCTGGTCCTGCACAGCGTAGAAATCACTACCGAATCTACGTCACACAATTATTCGCATAATTTGGCTTATGTAAAACAGCTTATCTATTTTATGTCGCACCGCCTCTCCCCCGCTCGTCGCGATCGGTCCCCACACGCCCGTCCCCCCTCACTCCAATCGGACAGTTCCGTTCTCCAATTTTCGAGTGCAGGAGTGTGACCTAAATGGTTGTATCGCATCTATAGGTGTTGTAGATGCGATGAAGCCCTTTAGGTGACACACTCCTGCACTCGATAATTGGAGTCCACTGCATTTACATTTTGGGCGGCAATTCCCACGGTTGCCGTGTAATTTTTTATGGCCAGAAGCAAATATCTTAAATGTTTTTTTAAAATAAAGGTAGTTACTAAGTATCATAAGAGGCAGGAAAAAGCATCTCCAAGCTGTAAAAATCTTCCGAAACCTGTTGCTGAATTCGACGATTTTTTTATTTTTTACGATTCACTATGATACTCTACGAACAAAAATCCCGTGAAAATCGTAAAAAGCCGGTTGCTTCCAACGGAGAACCACACAACTCAAACGTAATCCACGTGTACCCTCACACAACGCCTGCTTGCGGGCCGCAGAAACGTGTGGTGCAACAAGGGTGCAATAGCGAGCTAACAGCGAGTTATCAGTTGACCTGCTCTGAAGGATCAGCAACAACAACTTAGGAAATTAGGTATTCTTAAAATTCTACCTAGACATGTTTAACCATTCCGGAGTCTTCATACGCCGAGGATGTGGGTCCGCAGCGTTGTGGTCGCAACCACTCGAGAGGGATTCCTCTCCTTCCAGGTGATGTTTCCTGGGCAAATAAAGCTTCAACTTTATGATCTGTTAATTGGGTCCTGTTGAGATAGTGTGAAGTGTGAGCGGGCAGTTTGGATGGCAAGTAACCAGTAGCATTCCCTTTCTCCTGATGAGAACTCTACTGACTCTAGATCTATCTCGAGCATCCATTTGTCGTTCTCGTCGAGACCCTCCCCTCCTAGTTCGATTTGCTTTTCGATTTCGTGTATCAAATGCTCCTTTTGCTTCGTAACAATTAGTCTTGAAACCTTATCATGCATAGTAACGTTTCTATAAATCCATACCCCGTGTGTGGCTTTGAGGAGTTTTCTGGTGAGGGTGTGGAACCAGGCCGTTAGGGAGAGTTTGCAATTTGGGCCGATGACGTCAGGTGGGTCTAGGTGGAGGAGCTCTTTTGAGAGCATGCCTTCCATCATTCTATCCCAGCCGATCTTGTCTTGTGATCTGACGAAGTCGTGGTATTGTGGTGGGATATAGGAGGGGCCTCGGTCGGACTCCAGCGCGCCCCGGGAGAATAAGTAGTCGGTGAGGAGGTCTGTGAGAGCAGGGGAAGTATCTACCTCTCGCAACCAACAGGAGACTTGTCGCATCATCAGGTGGAGGCATTTGATTCTTCCTAATTCTCTGCAACGGAGGAGGTGGCTTGTGGTTTCTTTGCATGTGAGGCAGTTCGGGCATTGTTCTCCCAAGTGCGCGAAGTCTTTTTGTTTGGCTAGGTTACCGAGGACGGCCGAGACCCCGAAGACTTGTTTGCTTGCGAAGAGTTGGAACATTTTTGGGAGTTTGTGGAGTGTAGAGTGTAGATCTGGCCATGAAACCTCTTCAAACGCGACTGGAGATAGAATGTCCAAGGCAGAAAAGAGTGATTTTGCCTCTTGTTTGTGGGCAAAGTAGCGGAGGGTGGAATCTGAGTCGGAGGTGCATTTGACTTGGTCCAGTATCATTACTGCTGGTTCGAGAGGGAACGCACAGAAAGTGTGAGTGGGTGGCAAGTATTCCATGATCAGACGTTTAGCCTCGGAGTCGCAGGCGCAATTGAGTTGTGATGGTCGGGATAATTGATGCCAGTCGACGGTGTCGTCTTGGTGAGCTTTCACGTGTGTGTATGTTAGTGCGAAGGGGTGGTCTCGTCCGTGAATCGAGAGGAGTTTTAACACATCAGAGTGTTTCCATCGGGGGGGGATGCCTGAGGTTGGAAGGGAGGAGATGGTATGGAGAGCTCCTGTGCAGTCCGAGAAGATCTGAACACTCCCAGTGAGATTTGGTTGGGACTTGTGCACGCTGTGGAGGATAAGGTGGATCGCCATGAGTCCTATTAGCTCTCCTCGAAAGGCGTTGGCGGAGTAGGAGGCGTCGACGGTGGAGAAGGTGAGTTTTTCTTTGCTTGTGCTGCATTCCATAATGATCGCGGATGAGCAGATATCGTGGTGGAGCTCGCGGATGTAGGAACCGTCTGAGACACATACTAGGGAGCCTTGTTCTATGGCTGAGTAAATCCATAGACCTGTGCCTGTATATTTCAAGCCTTCCCACCAGTGTGAGTGGGACCATGAGAGTAGTACGTCGTGGAAGTGCATTGGTGGGGTTGGTTGTGGAGGGGGAGGAGTGTGGGAGAGGACGGTGAGGCGGTCCTCAGCAACTTGGCGGACAGAGCATAAGTTGGATTCTATGGGAGGGGTGGTGGTGGTACCTTCACGGGAGTAAGGGGCGGTCCGGGCTTGCCGCAGGGAACCTTGTCGACGGTATACATCCCATCCTTCCTGTACCTGGCGGAGAATAACGTTTTCAAGGGGGTCGTAGTGGTGGGATCAAATGACATGGGAGGAGTTTATAAATGCCCCCAGTTTGGGGTTGCGCCGGCCGCCAGGGGCTAGCTGGTGAATTGCTTCTTTCCACAGGCGGAAGGCTGATGGGGTTGGGTGTTGGCGGCCGAATCTATAGGAGGACCATTGGGTACCGACTTCTCGGAGTGTAAGGTATTTTGAGTTAATGGTGCGACCATCAGCATCAAACACGTCGGATTCGAAAAGAACTTGCTGGTGGATACGAATGGAGTTGAGGATTTTGCATTCGTCTTGGGAGTAGCCACATTGTTCGAAGGAGGCCATGAGCCAGTTATCGTGTTCCCTTGGGAGTTGGAAGAGTTTATGATTGAGGAATAATTTGCAATGGAAATGATCAAGCTTTTCCCAAAAGGACTTGCAGAATCCTTCGGTTGCGTAGGAGCCATATTTTGCATAGTTCAGTGTGAATGGTTGTGGCGAGATTCCGATTTCGCAGATTAACAGTTCGAGGGACATCTGTAGTTGAATCCCGATGACCGATGTAGTCCCGTAGTGTGTATAGAATTTTTTGTATGTTTCGATAAGAGCCTCGACGCCCCAGTGTGGATAGCCTAAACCGTAGAACCCCGTGTCCAAGTAGCGTATTTCGCGTCTTGCCGAGCGGATTAGACCGCCGATCGGTGCCATCCAGAAATATGGTCGATGCATTGAGGAAATGAGGTCGCGTAGAGATGAAGTGTTTGCACAGAGGCCATACTTCACTTTTGGCCAGAATTTTTTGTGTACACTAACGTGGAAGTCCCTCGGTTTGAGTCCAGAGTTTTGAGCTTGTCCTGCCCAGGTCATGGCCTTGGTGAGAAGAGAGTCGAGGGTGGCGTGGGAGCGCGAGGGTGAGGATGTCCCTCCGAGAGTAGTGCTTGGTGTGGAAACAGGGAGTTGTTTAATATCAACAGAGGAGCCGTCTGGTAAGGGGACATTAATGGTGAGGGATTCCAGTTCCTGGATGTCTTGATACGACCATTGGCCTTTCGTGTCCCATTTGTAGCCCAGAAGATAGTAAAAACATTTTTCAGGCTTCAGTGATCCACCTGTGGCGATCAGGAGATTTCCCCAGCTCGTTATACTTGCTTGTAATGCCATGTGGGCTTCGTGGATGGAGGAGTCTTCATTTGGGCTTAAATGCAGGAGGTCGGTGTCGTCAACATAGAGGATACAGGCGAGGTCTTTCCGTTTTGAGCTGACTGGGCAGAGGAATGAGGCTCCATGGCCCTGCGTTTTGTGGGCGTGGAGGATGGAGATTGATACCACTGTCCACCCGGCGGGGGAGGCACCGTTCCCTTGCATGAATCCTTGTGTGCTGAGGTGTAGCCGCGCACCAACTGCTTGATTGGAGTCCCCAAAAGAGGTGCGGAGGAAGAACTGCATTTGCTGGATAGCTGACAGCATTGTTAATGTCATTGGGAGTTGTGCCCCTACAGCCCTGAATACCAAAGAGGCCACTGCGTGAGCCACCCGGTCGTAGCAGTTGGCTGCGTCAATGGATGCAAGCCCGGCCGGGGCTTTCAATTGTCTCGAAATGTCGTAGAATAGGACTTTTGATAAGATTCCATCTTCTGCCATTCTCTGCTTCTCGCTAAAAATTTCGTCAGGCATTAGTTTGTATTGTCTTACGTTGTCGAGCATTCTTTGACCGAAGATGATTTTGTTGGCAACGTTGAAGTCTGCCTCCATTAGAAGGATTGCCCTGAGTTTTGAGATCAACTTAACTCCCGGAGATTTCTCTATCATGACACAGAGGCCTTTCTTCCATCGGCTCAACGCAATACTATGGTGCAGGGCAAGGGAGGTTTTAAGTGCGTGTACATCTGATATCAGGTCGGAGTTGGCTCCTGAGACGTAGTGCCCAAAATGAAAGCCAGATTGCGAGGAAGAAGTGGCTTCTTGTTTGTGTCTCCACGTGTACTGCCAATCACGACGATTGATTAGTTGATTAATAGAGTTTGGGGGGATGTGGCGGCGAATTTGAGCTATAGCGTCGAACAATAGTTTTGTGCCCAGGTGTAGATCAGAGGTGTCTTTGTAAGTGCCGGCTAAGACCGCGTCTCCTGCTGGTGTGATGGCGTTGTATCCAAACTCTCCTCGGAGGCGGCCTTGGCAAATCGGAGCCTCTTCAGCAAGATGGTATCTTTCTCGGTGTATCTTCTCCCAGATGATGTGTTGGACTTCTGATTGGGAAGAGTACTCTGATATGCTGCCATCTTGTTCCTCCACCTGGACCGCCCGTACGCTGCAACCTTGTCTTTTTCCAAGTGCCCAGTTGAGCCTTCTCCAGAAAGCCCTGTCTCGTTCACTCTGTAAGATCTGAAGTATTCTTCTCTCGGCCATTTCGTCTCCCTTGTCCTTGGCCTCGTGTAGTCGTGAAGTGAGGTGTGATCGTCTGTGCCTGTGCCCGTGTTTAGCAAAATGTTGACAGCGTTTCTTACAATCGTTTAGTCTTTCCTGGATTGTTTGTATGGGGAGATCGAGAGGAGTGTCAATGCGGCATCTTCTTGCCTGTCTGAGGAGATTGCCTTTGTTTTTAATCTTTCCTGCCCAGTATCTCAGGATGGAGCGATAACACAAAGTGCGTTTGATCCAGAGTGAGGCCTCGGGAGAGAATGGGATGCGGCCAGATTTTAACTTCCTGCATTGTTTTTCAGAGCAGATCATCAACTGACTCACTGTTTTGTCGATTGTGTCGAGCTGCTGTGGGACGAGTGGGGAGCCTGGGGGTTGTTTGGAGAGAGAGTGAAGCTTTTCTATTATTTTATGATTGGAGAGTTGCAATTCCAAGACATTGTTGTAGGCTTCTGCGCAATGGGGTATCTTAGTGTTGAGTCTCCGAGCAGTAGGGCGTTTGATTGGTTGTGGGTTCACGCCTACTAGGGAGCGAGTGTGGATGTCCAGGATGAATGAGCGATGGTCACCGACACCGTACCCTATAGGCATTGCGCAGATGTTGGTCACCTCGACGTCAGGGGTCGTCCATATTGCGTCTATAGGGCGTGAGCCCCTGAAGTGGGTAGCAGTCAGGTGATTACCAGTGAAGGATAAGTTGGATTCTCGGAGATTCAGGTCGGGGTGTTCTACAAGAGCTCTACCCAACGCACCGGTGTAGATATGGTCGTTCGCGTCGAGACATAGGATGAGCCGCCGTCCCTCTTGTCGCCAAGCGGACAGCAGTGTGATGAGGTCTTCTTTAAATTTGGTACAAGGGCAAGTGCGGTCTTTCTTTATTACTGACCAATAAGCACGTTGGAGTTGATATGAGGAGGAAGTTTGTGAGGGTGAGGTCCTGCAGGGGTTGTAGCCTACAATGAAGGTAGTAATATGGCCTTCTTTGCCCGAGAAGGTCATGTAAGTCCATCTGCCAAGGCCCTTTGAGTCTACGCCTGACAGTTCTGGGCGTAAGAGGCTGGCTAATTCCCCGTAGGCAACCATGCCAGTACCGCCTTCCATGCGTTTGCCCAGAGTTCTTGCGGCAGGGTGAGAGAAATTCCCTCCTGCAGCGCGGGTGAGAGTTTCCCCACCGTCGAATAATTTGGAGAGACCTGATTGCTTATTTTCTTTGTGCGAGAAGTTAATTTTGTGTTCGTTGAATGCGAAGATGTCAACCTCTAAGTCGTCAAGGATGCCCATGGTCTTTTGGAGCTTTTGATTGCCGGAGATGTGGGGGGCTAGACCGTTCAGGTTTTCGTAGAATAGTCTGGTGGTGTGCTCTCTTTTCGAAGTTGGTACTATCCCTAGGGGTGAGAGGAGGGCTTGGTTATCTTCGATAAAGGCAGATACGTCTGCTTGGTCTTGCGATTTTTCGGGAAGGAGAGGAGTGGGTTGGGCTGGAGGATGGAGGGAGGTGGATCTAGCGGCGGCGATGAGGGAGGAGTCGAGTTGGTTGGTGGTTAAATGTCGGTTGGCGAATCTAAGTGCCTGTTTTTCTATAGCGTTGAGTGTTGCTGAATGTGTTATCAAGTTGAGATGTCCCCGTTGTTGAAGAGTACGTTTGACCCCAGTCTCTTCTAATAATGTAATAACTCTTCTCATCGAGTTACGTTGACGAAAATTGTGCGCCCTGCGCTGTGACCTCCTGCCACTGGAGGGATTTGACAAACTACTTACGGCCCCTTGCACCGGCACTCCCGTAGTTGAGGAGCCGGTGGTTCGGGCAACTATCCGGAAGTTCCGGATAGATCGTCAGCGCGATCGGCAGCACTAGCCGTGGACGCAGTTGAGGAGAGTTCCTCCACGCTTCTGTCCGAATCGTCACTTTCTTGATCCACCCGTACTCCAACACTTGTGGGCGTGTTTCCCGACCGCTGGCGCCTGCGGCCCTCGTCCGACACAATACTGCTTTCTGAGTTGTCGGTCATTGTTTTGTCGCTAGGAGCTGCGTCTTTTGAGATGCGGACTCGTTTGGTAGATTCTTGCGACTGGTCGCCACTGGCGTTGTCATTGGCTTCGTGCATGGTCTTGATTGATTGCGCGCCATCTAGATCGAAGAGGGCTTGAGGGGCGGCGTAGGCGCGTTTGCCTTGGCCTTTTTGGGACTCATATTGGAGTACCACGTCCTTCCACCACCCTTGTTCTTCGAGACCACTTGCAGCAGAATCGTCGGCAAGTTCAGTGGGAGTGAGGAGTGTTTGGGTCTTGGAGTCCCACTCACATTGTGGGGCTTCATGAATGAGCTGGGGGTCCACAAAGAGTTTTAGAAATTCTTGAATAAAGGGTTGGTCCACTTTAAGATCAGAGAGGTGACCTATTGTGAAGGCTGCGACTTGCTTGGCGAGGCCTGTTATCAACTTCTCGCCTTCCGGTATATTTGGGTATACCAACGAGACGGAGCCCAGAGGCACTTGCTGGTGGGCTTCTGCAATCAAGGGTGAGTTGTCAGCAAATTTGAAAAGTGAGGTGAGCACTTCTCTCCCCGTCGTTGTCTTGATAGTGGTGCCGTCGGGTTTTTTGACTTGGATAGGATCATTTAAATCTAGGAAGCCGTAGACGTCGATGCTAGTCATACTAGCGTTATAATTCGTGGTTTTAACTGCGAATTGAGCTGCACGTCGGATGTCACCTGGTGGAGACTGCCAATCGACTCCTTCTGTAGGGTGCGCGTGGGGTCCCCACCATTTTTTGTATAACCCTTGTGCCTTCGAGAATTTAACTAGATGGGTGACAATTTCACTGTCTGTCTTATCGATCTCGAGGTGTAATACACGACGGCAGGTCTGGATGTTTGATGGGAGCCTAGCCATGTTGACTGGCTCGGAATGTTTGGGGATGCGAGGGACGTTGGTGCGAAGGCTGCATAGTGGAAGAGGTTTGTATCCCCAGTTGATTGGGAGGTCGTGGTCGATGAAGTAATCGGTTTCGTGCATTCTTTTCTGCGCCTCTTTGAAGATATCACGTTGTTCGTCAATGAGTGTTTGTCGATGGGTTAAGGAGTAAACGAAATAGATTGCCACTGGGGTGATCGTTTCAACGGCTTGGAGTTCCTTAATTTTCAGTTGATTTCCGAAGCGGGCCCACTCGTAGGAAATCTGATTTACGAACAGCTCCGGATCTTTATCACAGGAGATGGAGATGACTCCATAAGCAAGGACAGAGCGGCGGGAAGAGTTGGATTCTTGATCTGGGTTGTCTTGGGAGGGCTTGCTGGTTTGGAAGGAACGAGGGTTTAAACCCTTAATATAATTACTGAGAGCGGTCATGTTGGAGGGGACTGGGGTCGAGGAAGTGCCTCCAAGAGGTGGATCCTCGGAATCATCATCGGTGGGATTAATGATGGCTTTTTTGTCGGCGATTTTCATGTTGTGCAGAAGTTGCTGAATAGCGAATACCATCTTTTTGCCGTTGTCTCCATCAAACTGCGATAAGCTTTCCTTGGCGAAGTCTACAGAGAGTTCGATAAGCACTTTTCCGTTTTTGTGAACATGAGGAGGGTCCGGAGTGGATTTGATGGAAGTTTTCTCAGGAGTGGTTGAATACTTGCTGGGTTTAAGGACGGATGTAGGGTTGGACGAGGAGGAACGTTTCTTGGTACGTTTTTTCTGTGGGTTTGTGGTGTTAGAGGATGCGAGAGGGAGTTTATCTGGAGACGATGGTTTTGATTTCTTTTTGGCTGGAGAGTTGGACGGGGATGTCTCCGTTTCTGTTTCTTGAGTTGTAGAATCTTGGAGAAGTCTAGGGTTGTTGATACCTTTGAGTATCTCGTTGAGGTTCGTGTAGGATTCTTCCTGAGATAGAAGCGCTGGAGGAGTAGGATCGGTGGTGTCCATCGGTGTAGGGAGATCTGGATGAAGTTCATCCATGGGAGCTGGGTTCTCGATGACTGGGGTAGGAGGGTACGGAGCCGGAGGAAGTGGCGTTGGCGTGGGAGACGAGCCGGGGTTATTCGTAGAAGCGGTTGCCTTCTTTTGAGTTGCCGAACGCGTTTTCGGAGCTGGGGTTTGGGTGCGAGATTGGATGGGCATGGTTTCGGAGTTAGAAGATTCGCGGGGAGAGGGAGGACGGATGACGATTGAGGTGAAACGATGGTATATGTGAGGAGGGGTGATGGCTCTGTGTGTCTCGTGGGCAAGTAGCCTGATGTTGTTGCATAGAGAGAAGGGTAGGCCAGTATGGGCTCGCGGTGAGTTTGGTGGATGAGAGGTTCTGAGGTGCGGAGTATTGGTGTCATGGGTGCGGGGTACTGGGGTTGTGCGTGTGTGATGAAGTATATGGCGGGAATTGCTAGTGGAGGGTAGAGACTTTAGTAAGGAGGTATGAGGTGTGGTGGTGTCGGATTGGAGAGGTTGCCTAAGTGGCACCATGGTGGAGGTTGCGATCTCTGGAGTCCGCGGGGGAACATCGATGAAATTAATGCAGAGCAGAATACTCGGTGAGATGAGGATGTTG
Organism: Cyclotella cryptica; assembly: GCA_013187285.1. NCBI lineage: Eukaryota > Bacillariophyta > Thalassiosirophyceae > Thalassiosirales > Thalassiosiraceae > Cyclotella > Cyclotella cryptica. Next base: position 471,364 of record JABMIG010000111.1, read on the forward strand.
ACGATGAGCGATATCCATTTTTTGTGTTGGAGAGTCATGTTCTTGGAGGGGTTTTGGCGGCGGAAATGGTGGAGGCAATTTAATTCCTGCGTGGAAACGTAGGGGAGGTACGTATGTAGAAATTTGTACTAAGTGTGGTTGACTGATCTAATCGAAAAGTGCTCTGAAGGATCAGCAACTGACCAGCCAAGGGGCGCTCCACCACTCCTACGCGAAGTCAACGATGGCAGCCGCTAAAACCAACGGAGCCACAAGTGGTGCAGATCCAAGGGATGAAACGCTCACATCGTGTCTCTTCTTTGAGCCTCCCATCGAAAAAGGAAACATCTCTTTCTCTGGCCTGCATTTTATTGCTACTCATCAGTATCGCCCTGGCAGCTATACCCATCTAGACAACCTCCTTAATCCAACGTGGAACTATTTGACAGAACTTTTACCCACGTGGCTCGCGCCTAACATGGTGACGACCTTGGGAGGACTACACTGTGGTCTTGGCTACGGGTTGCTTTGGTGGTATGCACCCGATTTTGACAAGAGTCCTCCTGATTGGGTCATTGCTCTGTGTGCCTATTGCACTTTTGCGTACTATACGTTGGATTGCATGGATGGGAAACAAGCGAGGAGAACGGGAACCAGTTCACCATTGGGGCAGTTGTTGTGAGTTGAATACGTTTTTTCTTAACTTCAGTTTTGTATTCGTTCCGAGTAGTGACTGTAGTCTACCACTTCGACAAACTGATGGATTTCACCACGCCATGATTTGATGTCTTACCGCCAACCATAGTGATCATGGTTTCGATTGCATATGCACACTCTTCCATCTTGCAACTGTTTCCGCTTATTTATGCTGTGGGGGGACGTATTGGTTCATATCAATTCAAACTTCACTTCAATTGGCATTTTTCATGGCTCAATGGGTGAGAGAATAATATTTCCATCAGCATTTATCATTATGATGTCACACATGTCAATCTTTTCCGTCATTTTCATTGTTGCGCTCCCATTTGGACATAAGGAGGAGTACCATACACATATACTTCCCCATTGTGCAGGCAAGTGGTGTGGGACCACTGAAGTTAATTATTCATTAGGCGTGATGGCGTTTCTAAATAGTCTCATTGACAGAGAGGCGTTTTTCACGAGATCAATTAAGGTGATTTTGCAGCCATTGGGCGATTCATTTTCGGAATACATTCCGGACGTTTTGAAACAGATGGAACTTCGTCATGTCGCCATTAGCGGGTGGAATGTAATGTCAGTCATTCTAATGATGCTGTCGGTTCGTAGAGTGCTCATTCACCCACGTATCGCTCCTCCATCAGCCTCACATACCGAAGTGTTTCACAACAGAGTCAATGCCATGTCAAAACTCCTGACACCGCTCGCTCTTTGTGTAACTGCCTTCGTGGTTCCTCCAACGGCTGTGAGGACGAGGTATCTCTCTGTTACTCTTGGTTTGTCTTTCTCCATTCTAACGAAAAAGATCATCGTGTTTAGCATGGCGAAAATGCCATTTGCGGCTGTTCAATGGGATGCGTTTCCTTTGTTGTTAACTGCAATGTGGATTCGCTTCGATGGAAATTTGACTAAGATGGGAGCTGACTTTGTGTTGGGGCTTTTGTGTTTTTATTACACATGGAGAATGCTGCATTGGGTGAACGTAACGATTGATCAAATATGTGCACGTTTGGACATTTATTGCTTTACGATCAAAAGAGGGAAAAGAGACTAGCTACAATTTTATTAGCTCACCATTTGTCGAGTTGCTACGTCGTGTTACTTGGTGTTCAAGATGCAAAGTTTCATCAGACAACCATTTATCGGGTCACTATGTTAGATCTATAAGTGTTGAACATGAAGCAGTTGTATTAGACAACCATTTATCGGTTTATTTCCGTCGTATGTATTAGTGTTGAGGATACGTATTAGTGTTAGGCAATCGTTTATCAGGCTACGAAGTCATGTGAGGCAGTGATGAAGATGACACAGATTTATTACACAAGCATCATCAGGTCGTATCATCGTATTAATGTTGAAGATGTACACTGCTTTTTTAGAGATCCATTATTTGTGGGGTTACGAAACAGAAGTAAATCCTCACTCACGATTATCCTCTAAAAGTGAAGTACACTGATTTAGACATAGTCCTTTCACAGGCCAAGTCCGATCAGTGAGAGAGCTGGAATCTCAATCAAAAAATGCGAACAAGGGTGAAAAAAGATAATTAATTGGTTGTAAGCGGATACACGTTTCATTTATTATTGTTCTACCCTCCCTCATTATCAGGTGGTGTTCGTGATCCTGAGGCGTGAGAACCCGAATGCGGACCGCGATCAGAAGGCTTTGTAAGCCGCGAAAGTGTAGAATTGTCCCAACTCATACGCGATGCACTGCTCTTCATATCATCCCACGCCTTTCTTAAATCCACTTGCTCTTCTAAATTTACTTTCGGTAATTTCCGCCGGGTTCCATCGGGATTCCTCTGTGACGCGTATGCAAGTAGGAAACCATACGCAGCCGCCATAGAACCCGCGAGCAGGACAAGAGCGCCGTATTCGAAGGCATCGCGTCTGGGATTACCCATCGCAAAAAACTTAATAGCTATAGAACTATCGCGGTGTCCTGGATAATTATTGCTAGACTTCTATCGTTATGTCCTGAAGAAGCGCTCGGATAGGAGGGTTGAAAACTTTTTGACCGAGAGATCGGTACAAAATTGTACAATACCGTACCATAGTACCGGAGGTTAGGGAAATGGATGTAATTAACAAAGTCTTGTCTTTCTATCTTAAGACTTTTCATTTTATCTTTATTATTAAATTAACACTTAATTTTAATCTCACTTGAAGACTATCATTATCATCATCGTAGTGAACCTATGGCTCACCATTTTCAATTGCCAGCTGAGTGACAACACAAAAAAGTGGTTGGTGGTGGTGGTGAAGTGGTAGTTGTGGTTCTGGTGGTATTGTATGGGGTCAGGGTGTATTGCCACTAAAAGGAAAGGATCTACTCCGAAGGATCAGATTATTTAATTCTGTCCTTTTCTTGTAATCTTGTCCGTTCGGATCAGATTTGCTACGAAGGATCAGAATACGAATTTTCTACGTAAAATATACTGGTTCCAACGTATGAAGGAAATAATCTCCTCCGAAGGATAAGATTACTTAATTCTTTCCTTTTCTTGTAATCTTGTCCGTTCGGATCAGATTACACGACTAGGAATAAATAATTTTCATTCCGTTTATGGTATTCATTTAGGCCTTTTACTCGAAACTGGTGCGCAAGATCGGTGTACGTCATACTCTCGCTGACAGTGATGACAGTGGGGAGGAAGAACCTACCTCTAGAGTGAGAACGACTCAATGAATGGGTTGTAAGATGTTTTAATATTTTATCTGTGATGGAAAAACTATGTAGTTGTTGATAAAAAATAATTAATTTGGCAAAAAAGTGAATTTCATCTTTTAACCCTAATTTCCCTAACCTTCACCGTACCCTAACGACTGAACTTGATTTTCTTGGCGGTTGGCCAGTGCTGCAGAAAACATTATTTTTTGACCACAGAAATACCCACCCCCTTTCATTAGAGATGTTGACGTCACAAATTCTACCCCACGCTTGTTCCTGGTTTTTATTTCTCGGTTTGTACGTGTTCCGTATTGTACTGCACCTCATTCGCACGGGACTTTGAAGCATAAGGAAGACCACAAAAATATGTGAAAGCATTGTAGTATGAGTTGTATTTAGATAGTCTAAAAATCTAACTGCATACCTTACCCAGGATATTTTTTTTGTCTATGATTTGTGTATGGTACCATCATATGCACGTTAGGTAGTTTAGCATGGTGTCTTGTACCATGCCATACGTAACCTACAGTGTTTTGTACATCATGTTGTTTACTGTTAAAACAAACATCACATTTTACGTACAAATTGAATGTTACTACAAAGAGGATTCAATTTGGAAACATGGAATAAAGGATTGAACTAATCATTATATTCTACACTGAATAGTGGCTCGCCACATTCAAATGCAAGGTTAGTCAGACAAGCAATGGCACCAAAATAAACCTGGTGGTTCACAATGTTGTGGCGGTAAGGAGACACCAGTATGTTCCAATTCTTAAGTCGTTTGTTGCATGTTTCGTGCCTCGACCTCACTCTTGCTGTCATTCCCCTCCTCTCTGGTTCCTCCATGCCACCTGGAACGCGTGTTAAAAGGGGGGCACCTCCAACATAGCCTTTGTCCGTCTCCACTCTCTCCCCCGGCCCGAGCTCGTGTGCCAAACCCTGCTGAAATATCATATTGTTGTTTACATCTCCCGGCAAGAAAGGACCATTCCACCAGCAAATTTTACCTGTCTTGATGCATGTTCCAAATTCATATCGAAGTGCACTATTTTTGAACTTGTAAGAGTACAAGGACTTCTTGTACGACGCAGCAACCCTGAAATCTGTCCCGTCAACAGACAGCAGACAGTCGTTGCCAGCGTCACCTTCAAACCTATCCTCAAAACGAATCTATTGACAACAAGTTAGAAATTGAGTTTTATTAAAATAAAACACAGAAACATTACTCACCACATCGTAGTTGAGCTCAAACAGAGCATCCACGTAGGGTTCGATGCGCTTGTGCATTGTCTTGACATCAATGCCACCCAAGAGAGTGCACATTGATTTCCCACTCTTGGGATAAACAAACATAAACATCAGGGCAGACAAATAATCAACAAGGCTGCGGCAAGTGGGTGGGAGATGACCAAGATTGATCATTTTTATCCATGCTGTCCGCACCAACTTCACGGAACCCCCAAAGTGGGAATGGAAGCGAAGATCTTCTGGGGCTCCTGGGAGAAGTGAACCCAAGGTCTTGCCAGATCGACCTTGTAGGCGCTGGGCAGTGACATAAAAATCATGAACACTTGGAAGAGGTGCCTGCATTATTAATTGTAGGCACTGACGTCAAATCAAAGACGAGAAATTTACGAGTGACACAGCAACCAAGCAAGTGAAAGATCATCGTAAACCATGCAAACATCAAGGTCAAATCAAACACTCTAAAAACAAGATACACACCAATCAACCAATAAATAATCAACAAAAGACAAAGTCAAGACAACACATGCTTACCCGTGACGGACGATCAGATTCTGATTCAAAGATATCTTTCGAATCCCGAATGTGCAGTTGAAGGCACCTGGGATCTGGTAGTGGAGGGATTGGTGGCTGGGGAGGAGGTTAAATAAAGGGGTGCGTGGTGGGGTATCAATGAGCCGGGTGTTGAAGGTTCCCGGTATCGCATTGTTGGTATCGCGGTGTTCTAGTTTCGGACATGGTTGGACATGGTGTTGTGCTGTGTTGTGTGGGTTTTGTGGTGCGAACGTGTGTGATTACTTTTGCATTGTTGAGGTAATTCGATATCGAAGATATCCATCACATAGGAATAGTAAGACATCTAGCAATGCTACATGTTGGACACAAATGTACAAATTATCTACAATTGTACAAATTATGTACCATTGTACAGATAATCTAGCGAAAGTACAAATTATCTACAATTGTACAGATTATCTCTAATCCGCTAATAATCTGCAAAGTCACTAGGAATCATGCAGATTTCTACATGGGAATAGTATTCGAACAAAAAAGTTACTATTGTACAAATATGTAGCAATAGTACAAATATTCCGCAATTGTACAAATAATCCGCAATTGTACAAATTATAAGCTATAGTACTAATTATCTACATTAGTACAAATTAGTAGCAATGGTAAAAAAATAATCATCTACTGTACAAAACTATACGGTATGAAGGGTATCGTGCCAGCAGTGAACCTTTCGATGTCAATGTTTTGTTTTCACCGACCATCTCATCAATCGCACTCCATTTCTGCTCATAATTGTGCTGATGGACGATGGACGACCTCCCCCAATACACTGAAGAAAGCCTCCCCGTTGCATCAGAAGACACTTTTTGGAACAGCCAAGACAACGCCAAGCTCTGGTATCACTACCGGAACGGAGACATCGATCCCTACAACAACAACAGGGAATACCTACTCGAAAAGACACAGCAGTACTTCCCCGCAAAGTGTCAACGAGCTGAGACTGCAATCCATCGCTTGCGGGACAAGAACAAGCGTCGTAAGCTGGAACTTACTCTGGCTGTCGCGCGTCGTGGTAAGTGGTTGATTGTTGTGTTGTTTGTCTGTATTATTGTATGCAATGTTTCATCTCTGATGACTTTGTTTAGGGAATCTCGGTGAAGAAGAAGATGAAGACAAAGAACAAGCAAGAGAGGACTCGCACAAGGACGACAAAGAAGAAGACTCACCTGGTATGCCAGTGACTGCGATGCGCCACTCAAGTTCAAGTTCCCGTGGTCAAGGTAACAGTGGAGGAGGAAAAGCTGACCACCCTAGTGATGCGCTTGTTGCGTCTATGGGTGGGATGTCTCTCAGCACTTTTCAGGCCTTCTGTTTTGAGGTTCGATACCCCTTCATGGTATTTTACACTCCCTTTGTTCATGGAAGAAGATACTGTGTTGTTGATCTCCTTGTGCTTTCCATGCACGAGTCGAGGTACCAAGTTGACATTGCTGAAAATGGCATGTCCATCTTGATCGGGATGGAAATACCAGCCTTCTTCACTTCAAGTGTTAGGTTGGAGGAAGAAATTCCCCTTTAGGGTGACCGTGACACATTGCTTGCAGCCCATCACAAAGTTGATGATGACATCATTTCACGTCACGGTTCTTGTGAAGTGATGTCTACAAATCCTCAAGTCCTCAAGCTGCCTTTTCCTTGTGACCAAGACATCAGCAAGCAGATGATCTGGAATGAGGGTGATCACTTGTTGTATGAGATGTTTTGTCTTGATCCAGACATTGAACAGAGTTGGCATAAGATACACCCCATCCTTCGCATCATGTTGAAGTCCAACAAGAAAGCCCAGAATCGTAACTGGGATCAAACTAAAGTCATTTCCCCAAGGAATCCACGATTTGCTGTGCGACCTGGGACTGGTCAAGGTGGTAGGCATGCAGGTGCAAATGGTGGTGGCATTGGTGGTCGTGGTGGCGGGATTACTGGGGGCGATGTTGATGATGATACACCTGCTCTAGGTGAAAATGGTAGGCAAACTTCCCGGGGGTCGGATTCGGTGGGCGCTCGTAAGCCTGCTGCTATTCCTTGTCTAGGACGGTCTAACTCTCCACCATCTGAAAGTTTTCGCTCAACTGGAGGGCCTACGAACTTTGTTCCAACCGGACTAATTGCTTAGTCATTTCGTCGTTTTGCTAGGGCTTCTGGTAGGAGTATCATTGAAGAGGCCACTAGGCGCGCAACTCGTGTAGCTGATGATAAGTTGGATGACATGGATGATGATTCAGACCTATGAGAACTCTACGACCTGGGGGCCATAGTTGTAGAGATACATATTATATATAAAATTTTATCACGAACTCAGTATCTCTAGACTCTAGGTACCATAGTAAACTTTTAGAGAGCTTGTACATTACGGGCATCTTCTAAGATTTCCTTAGCATTCTTTGAGCTAGGGTTGTGCCCTGTCCCGTACGAAACGATCTGGGCGAAGGGGTGGGGCCCCGTTTGCCCGCCAGCGTGGAAAAAAAATGTACTTAGGATCAGGGGGTTCGGGAAGCCTACCTTCCAGTTTTTCGTGATGGTTACGTGTTGTGAGAATTTGGACCATAACTTCTCCCATACTAAATCAACTTTCCGTTTCGAACGAAGAAAGTTTCAAATATTTCCTGTTTTCCCTTGAGGTTATCTTGCGTTGGGGGTACGTGACATGTGGGATGTTGTACATACAGGACATGTTCCTCTCTTTCTCACTTTCTAACGTTTCGCACCATAGTATGATACAATACACGCAACTTCTAATATTATCACATCAAATAATGTATCCCCGTACCAGAAATTTACGCATGCATGTTCATGTGAAGTTTTAGATTAAAAAAAAGTCTATCTACAGTCATGCAACAGGAGATCCAAGTGGTTAGGACATCAGTATAGATGTGTCTCAGGGTTTGTATAAAGTTTTATTGCTTTAAACTGTCCATTTCTAGCAGCTGTACAACCCACAAGTCGGGGCATTTTTTCGGGCTCAAAAATTGCTATTTCATGAACGTTCACAGCTTAACACAATTCATGCATGTGCACGGCTTAAAATTTTGCCATACTAGCTGCTAGCTAATAAATCATGAGTGTGAATGTATTAAAATTTGTTAGTCCATTCTACTAGTAATTCATCCCCTTTTCTAAAAATTATTACTCTTTCGTTATTATTGGCATGCTTTCTCTTCTTCCCACTACCTGTACCACTTGCTGATGGAGACTTCTTCTTTTGCATTAGCTGCGAAAGATCGCTCCACTTGATGAAATCTTTCAAAGCATGTTGTCTTTCTATTCCCAATCTTTTTGTTGCATAGAGGCACAAGACAAGTTGAACAAATTGTTGTTGTTTGAGAAATTTTTGCATCCTTGTCGTCTGGATCAGCAATGGCAACACATAGAATGCAACGAGATCCATCCTTCTGACTTTTGATACTGTTTCCGTATCTTGGCATTTTTACCATTACATGTTCTCTCTCCGGTCTTTGCATCTACCTAACTTCCAACAGAATGAGGTAAGTGAAACAACGTCCCTGTCATATCGAATTCTGTTAAGAGTTGAGTCCTCAATATGAAATGAGGAACTAAGATAGATCACAGTGGTAGGGCTGGAATGATAGTAGCGATGAAGTAGAAAATGAAATGGTTGGTGGGAAAGTAAATCATAGAGTGCTGGTCTAGTGTGTGTTGACAAATGTTATAATATTGATGCATGGAGAAGAGGCTGATGAGCAATTCCACGTGATTGGGGGATGAGTGATGAAAATGATGACAAAAATGGCAGGGGCAATACACAGTTGCATCATGGAGCTGCGGGAATCTGCCAGCTACATGCTAAAAAGCAAGATAATGCTGTGAGGTGGCAGTTGATCGACGCCCGTGATAGAGTTTACGTCATTTATAATCTTATTCTCGGTTCTCGGCGTGAACAGATTCCCATGCCTCCTTTCGATATCAATCCCGCATAAAAGAAGCGTTTCGAGCTCTCGTCCATTTTTCATGAAATCGGACTAGAGCTTAT